>JAJHUR010128188.1:0-30505 GCA_027495735.1 Lutjanus campechanus
TATTCCTCTCACTTTCTCTCCCTCTCCGGAACACAATTCTCCTCGTCCGTGCAGTGTAATAATTTTCATTTTAAGTCTTTACTCTGTCGGAATTGAGAATTTTCGACGGCTCTTTTCAATTAATTTCAAACACCTGCCTTTGAATCTCTGTAATTTGTCGAGAATCGAGTGATGCTGCGGAGATGCAGACTGAGCACTGAGAAGCATGTTTAAGCTAGGTACCGCCTTCGTCTCGCCAAGTAACCAATCACGTTCTAGGATACTCAGCGAGTGGACGAATTGACCAATCAACGTGCCGCTCACGCAAAAGTCGCTTCTTCAACTTCCTAGCGGGAAGCTGCTACAGGGAAGTGTCTACATGCAGCAGGATTGAGTGGTAAACAACCCGTTCACATGTTATTTATCCTTCTATAGTCATATTTAACGACGTGTTTTCCATAGTTGGGATTCAGTAATTCTTCGAAGATTACATTATGTGTTTTATTTTGTGATATATGTGTTTTCTGTGTCGCGTTAGCCGGCTAAGTTTGATGTTAGCAGTGCAGGAGGTAACGTTACAGCTGATTTTGACAGCTGTCAGATCAGACTCAAACTTTCACTCTTTGTTTGTACAGATAGATTCAGCTGCTAATTTAAGGAAGATGAAGCTATCCCGAGCTGAATATAAAGAGATAGTGAGGTGGACTGAACAACTGCGTCCCACCCGTCAATGTATGAAGATGCTAAAGGAAAGATTTCCAAAGTAAGTGGTCACACACTGGACTGGAGCTTCCTTACATGTGTCAATATGTTGTGTACCGCTGGAGGTGTGTGTGTTAATGTGTGACAATGGGTGAAAGTGTCATAATGCTGTGCATACGCATCTTTTACCATATTTGCACATTGTGAATAAATGATTCATGTCTGAAATGCAGAAAACAAAATGTAGACGATAATATGAGAGCAAATTAAAGGGGCAGTTCACTGTATAATAAAAAAAAAAAACATATTTTTCATCTTACTTGTAGTTCTATCTATCCATCTAGATTGTATTGATGTGAGCTGCTGAGTTTTGGATATATTGTCTTTAGAGTTAACTTAAGGCTGGTTACTCTCAGCATTAACTATCAACTTGTTTGAATTAGTCTACTTCACGGCTATGGGTAAAGCAAGAGCATGGTAACAGCTTTGTCTGTGTAACTTGGTCCACTTTAATGTCCACTGCAACAGTAGGACAACTGAACACCAATTACAACCATGGCACATCACTTCTTAAATTACATCACTCTGCCAAGCTTAATCATCACTCACATTACATGCAAGGTGCTCATATCATGTAGTGCCTAATCTAAATTAAGGAGTGGAATACAATTTGTAAATATGTAGTTATCATGAAGTAAGTTATGTAAATTCCCTATAATAAACCTGAGAAAAATAAGGTAATTTAGAAAGAAAATCTATACAAAACTAAATCTCATCTTACAATAATAATAAATGTATTTAAAAAGCTAGACACGCTTTCTAGACCCAAAGCACCAACAGAAAATGTTCCACAACAACAACATTCGGCATAAAACCACAGGGAAAAAAACATATAAACATACATAATAAAATACATAAAGAATGATAAAGACAGTGAGATGTCTGCCTTCTCTGGAGTATAATGGAACTCAGTGGCACTCAGCTTGTAGTGCTCAAAGCACCAGGAAAATACATTTGAAAACTCAAAAGCATTGTCTCTTTCTAAAAATCATGACCTAGGAACTATTTTATTTCTATTGGAGCTGTTTTCTTTCTACCATAGAAATATAATAGTCTCATGAAACTCCTGACAAGAAGGTCTGGGTATTATCTTGAGTAACCAGGTCATGATTTCTGGAAAAAGACGTCGCTGCTGAGTTTCTCAAATGTATGTTTTTGGTGCTTTGAGCCCAAGAAGCCAAGTGGTTCCCTTATATTTGAAAGAGAGCAGACATCTCTATGGCCAATGTTTGTAAAACTCAGCAAATTGCATTAAAACTATCTATATGAGTAAATAAATAGCACTATAGGCCAGAAGAAAAATATGTGTTTTGATTTTGGATGAATTGCCCCTTTATGGTAAATTCAGCGATGACTTTATCATCTTTCCATCTATCAATGCACCATAGCAGCATTGTTTATTCCTGTGTCTATTTTTTTAATCTCATATTATTATATAAATACTTATAACCCCATTTAATTCACCTCTTATGATCACTGATGAATTCCACTCAGGTTTCTGTGTAGGCTTCCAACACTACAGTATTAGCCAATGTTTTGCCATGCAGCGCCTGCACATCCAGAAATCGAAGAGAGAGGTTAATGGTTGTGTTTGCCTTTCTCCTTGACACTGAGGGCCCTCACTTTATTGAACGTAACATGTGTAATCCCCCAAGGCCACCAGGACACCATGGCTGATCCCGTCGAGGTCACTTACAAAGTCGTATGTATTTGGAGCTTCCTACTTCCATTGTGCCCTAATCACCAATCTAGAAGAAGGTATCAGGTCCCCAAAGGGGACGCAGCGGAGCTCGAGCTCGCCTTTGTTCTCACTGTCAGCATTTTACAGAATATGTCATGCGTATAAAGTTCATCCAATATCCTGTGTGTTTAGGCACCAACACCAGGAGGTCCTTCTCATGTTTATTTTGAGTTTCCTTTCTCCTTTTGGTTTCCTAATCCAAACTGTCTTTAACAAACAGTCCAAATGCCAGTTTTTCAAAAAGTGGTACTGTTGGGTGTAATAATTAAAGGAAAACATTGGACGGTTTTCATTCCAATAATTCTGCACGATCTCCTGCTCCCGGAGGTGCTGGCTCTTTTGTTTAGTCTTGCTGGTTATTGTTATTATTTCGTTCACCATAACCAATCTTGGGGAGGCCCTTGCTCTTTAAAATCCCTGAGTCTCGTCACTGGGCCTGACAGACAGGCACGGCAGCAGTGTTTTCACAGCCTGCGAAATTATTCTGGTTGTCCAATCAGCTGAGCTGGGCTCTGGAGGGTTAGTGATTGGACTGGCAGGAAATCAGGCTCTTAAGACATAACATATCGACTAGGCCATCCATCATCTCTTAGCATGCGCTCAGGCACGGCAGTCAGCCACCCCCGCCCCACACCCCTCCTGTCCCCTCGGACTGTGTGGGAGCCATGCCACTGCGTAAATATTGGCCAGGCTGGAGCTGGCAGGGGAGGGTGTTGGAAGGGGGGGACTTAGCGGTTTGTTGTGGACAAGCCTGCGATGAGGGGGTGGGCAGAAGATTGGTGGGGTTATAATAGTGAGAGAGATAGAAAAGACAGGTATCTGGATATCAAATCATTTGACATCGCACTGGGTGATTTCCAGATGATGCAAGCAGTGTTGAGTGAACTGTAGCCTCATGTGTTGTCTCGCAGTGTCACGGCGGCGGCTGTGATAGTGTTTGTCAGGGGCATGGGCCGTATTTTTATTATTATTATTATTATTATTTATTATTATTTTGTTAATTGGCAATGTTAGCATACATATTATTTTTTTTTAGTATTTTTATTCTATCTTTAATACTAAAATCTATGACTGCAACAAACAATTATTTTCATTATTTTCCCAATTAAGTGATTAGTCATTCGGTCCATAAAATGTCAGAAAATGGAGGAAAATATTGGGCAGTGTTTCCTCAAAGGTCTTATTCTATCAACAACCCAAATATATTAGGTTTATTATCTTAAAAGAGTAAAGAAACCAGAAAATATTCACAATCTAGAAGCTGGAATCAGAGAATTTGGACTTTTTTTTTTTTAATTGAATGATTTTTTTAATTTAAAAAAATGACTCAAAACGATTAATCAGTTATCAGTATAGTTGGCAATTAATTTAATAGTTGATTAACAATCGATTAATTGGTGCGTCTCTACTAACATCTGTTTAATCAATGCATGGAAATGTTCACCAGTAAATGCATGCTGGTAGTACAGTAATTAGCTGCAATTAATAATCTGTTATTGACTTAAAGCGAAATCATACTGTGACGATAAAATCATTTTATGAAATCTGGCTGCCTAAATTAATATTTCTGAGCAAATTTCAGTTAAAAAGTCATAAAGAAAGGTGTTATTTATTATTATTAGTAATGTATATTGGGTACTCTTACATATGCAAAGATTCTGTAATGCATTGTACATTACATCATCGTGTTGAAAATCATTTGAATTATTTTATCTGCAATTTTCCTATCAGCTGTTTGTTGTTTCTTGGTTCTGCCATCCATTATTCATGTCATGACTGGTATTTTCTGAATCCTTACACTCTCTTGTCTCTCAAAAAGACTAAAAATCAGGCGTCTTTCACAAGTGAGGTTGGGAGTATAGGGCTGCTAATGATTATATTCATTGTTGATTTATCTGTCTTTTTTTCCAATCAGTTGTTTGATCTATGCAGTGTCAGAAATTAGTGAAAAATCTTGATTATGGTTTCCCAAATCCCACGCTGGTGTCCTCAAAATTTCATATTTTTCCTTAAAAACTGTCTCATTATGATTAATCGTTAATTAAAATAGTTGGTGACTAATTTAAGAGTTGACAACTAGCTGATTGATTGACTAACCGTTGCAGCTCTTGCTCAGTCTATGACATGAAAACATTAGATTTAAGTTCCAGTGACGTAGATGAATTGTAATAGCCTTTATCCTCTATTCCCTGAATGCTGTATTGAGTCCCAACCCATTTCATAATCATTGCTTTTGATTGGGGACTTAAAGGGAGGAAAATTTAAACTTTGAACAAAATGATGGTTATAGGCCATTTCAAGGTAATTTCCACGGACGGTCTGTCACTCTCTCTGTCGTACTACGAGTATGGGTGGTGGGAGGAGAGAGGGAGTGTCCCATAGACAGACAGAAAGAGAGAGATTGCGATGTGGAGTCCCTCATCTGTAACGGCTGCATAACACAGATGTTGGGAGTCATCTGTCAGCCTGGCCTCTCTTGCCGGGCCCGAGCTGCTCTTGGGGGAAAAGAATTGGACACGGTGCTGTCACTTTTTACCCCCACTCACAATGGAGGGACATGCAAATATCAACCCCCATTCCTGCCCTCTCTTCCTTGCCCTCCTCTTAGCCAGCCGCGGCGTCCTGCCTAGTGTGTGGACTGCGGCTAGGCAGCAAGGGGGTGGTGGTGGTGGTGGGAGGATTCATCGCAGGCCGGCGCGGGGGGGAAATGTGACATCAGTCCCATCACGTCCTTCTCTTGCCACGTATTAGAATTGGAAATGATGGGCTGCTCTCTGAGGCCTTGCCTGGCTTCCCCTGGGTCTGGAGGGGACCCCAGTCCTTCCACCCTTTGTCCCCAGAGAGAGTCTGTGTAAGAAGAGGGAGGGAATGTGAGAGTCCTCTGTGTCCTTCTGTGCTGTATTATGAATGAATTTGGATGTAATGATAACCCCCCCTCCTTAAAACTCAATTCAGCTCACTCCTCATATGGCTCTCACACTCATTAAAGTACACATTGAGAAATAAAGGTGTTAACTAGAACCATAAAGGGATCTTCGGCTTGTTCCCATAGGGGAACCCTTTTTGGTTGGAACCAAAGTTCCAGAGTTATACCGAGAACTTAACAAAAAGGATTATACGGTGGACTCTCTGTGAATGATTTTACCAAGAACCCTTTGATATTCCAAGGGTTTTATCTAGAACTCTCCCAGGGGGTTCTCCCGAGAACCCTTTTACATTCCAAGGGTTTTATCTAAAACCCACCCTGGTGGTTCTACCAAGAAGAACCCTTGTATATTCTAGGGGTTGTATCCAGAACCCACCCATGGGGTTCTACTGAGAACACGTATATTTTTGGGGTCGCATCTAGAACCCACTCAGGAAATTCTACTGAGAACCCTTTACTAAGGTTTTATCTAGAACTCAACTAGGTGGTTCTACCAAGAACCCTTTAATATTCCAAATATTTTGTCGAGAAAGCACCCAGGGGGTTCTGAGGGCCCATTTATATTCCAATTCCAGGGGTTTTATGTAGAACCCACCCGGTGGGTTTCTACCAAGAGCCCATGTATATTACAGTACAAAGAACTCTTGATGAAAGAGTTCATCAAGGAACAATCCTTGACAAAACTGTCTTTAAACAGGGGCTCTTTGGATGAAAATTATTGGAACCCTACAAATTACCCTTGACGAACCTCATAGGATCTCAGAATTTCAGGAAGAACCTTTTAGGAATCGTTATTTCTCAGAGTGTTAGGAGGGTGTGTAGAAAGGGGCAGATGCCTCTGTTTTGGAAAATGCTTAAGAAGTAAAGTGTGAAGCATCCCTCCCCTCTTAACACAGCCACTGCCTCTCTTTTACACACACACACACACACACACAGACACACACACACACACACAGCTCCCTGGTGAGGAGTCCCTGAACGTTTTTCGAATCGGGCCCTAATGTGCCGTTTTCATCAGCACTGAGGCGGGCTGCAATATGGTGCTGGGGCTCGCTCTGGGAATATGAATGTTGATTAAGCATGCGTTCAGCCTTTTGAAATTCTGAAGAAGTGTCAGAATAATGGATGTTGAGCAAATGTCAAGCATTTGTTAATTTCTCTGTTATTTGGGGTTTATCTAGCATGATCTTTGGAGGGAAAGCGCGGGACAGGGTTGTTGTGGCATGTGCCATTGATATGGTGATTTCTTGGCTACAGACACTTTGTTTTTGATGGTAATATCTAGGCTCAGGACGAAGCTTAGGGACTGGCTCATTGATTATTTATTGTGGCTGTGGTGTTTATCTCTTTTTTACATGCTGGGTAAACCTAAGGGTTTGGTAACAGGCTCGATGCATTAAACTGGCAAACTCTTAACACAATTAGTGTAACTTTATAGCTCAAGAACTCAACAAAAGCTATGGCATATTATGATTGTTTATTAGCAACTCTTAGTAAAATGTATGAAAATCTGTTTGATTTAATGATTAATATTTTTGAACTTTTTTTAAAAAGAAATAATGTCTAAATTCCTTGTTTTCAACTTCTGAAATGTCAATATTTTCTGTTTTTTTTAGTCCTCTGTGAAGGTAAACTAAATATCTTTGGCTTGTGGACTTGGATATTTGACATTCTGACATTTTAAGGACCAAACAATTTATTGATTAATCAAGAAAAAGATTTACAGATTAATTGGTAAAGAAAATAATTGTTAGTTGTAGCATTATTGCAAATTACTAAGTGTACCAGCCTTCATCAGACTGCCAGGTTATCTGCAATAACTACCTTTATTGTTATATTGGCCCACTTAGTAACTTGAAAATTCACACTTGTATTTTCTGTTTTAAAAGCCTCTACTAAAGATCATGTGGATCCAGATTTGTACAGAGAAAGGCATCCTCTTTCATAAGTTGAGAGTGGATCTAAAGACATACCACATACTCACACTGTCAAAGTTTTAAATATTTAAAATGTATAAACAGTGCTGTTGCTAAATGTCCCAGTTGGAGTGCTTCTAGATTTAACTGTAATTTCCACTATTGTCTCTGTGGAATCAACTGAGTTGCTCTGTTGTAGCTCTTGTGAAGGTAGAACTCTGCAGCTATGTTGTAGCCTGGAAGTGGCAATGACATTACCCAGAGTCTGATCTAGTGCAGAGCCTGTGGGGGCAGCCCCGACGGCCTCCGGTGCACGGCCTCACACTTCTGGCTGCCCATATTGAACAAAACACAAACTGGCAGTTGGGGCTTAGGGGTACAACCCTTGAAGGCTGAGAGGCTGGCAAACTAATTCCACAGCTTTATGTGGTTAGATGAGCAGTGGAAGGGTGAAGGGATGAATGAAGTGTAAGCAGAGAGGAGAGAGATGTAGAAAGAAGAGAAGCTGTGCTGAGTTTACAACTTCATGTCAGGCTAAGGAGTTCATGAATAATAGATGCAATCAATTACTTGATTAGGAAGCACAGGAATGACTACTTCCTCTTGATATCTTAGGGACGTTGTCCAAGCACACTCTATACATTGTAAAGGCTTTTCGGCTCATTGGGCTAAAAACACTGAGGTAAGCAGCCTGTTGCTTAAGTAAGGTCTACCAATTATACAGTAAGGGACAGGATAGGATGAATCTGGTCTTACTAGACAAAAAAATCAGAACTATCCCTTGAACATCTTATTCTAAGTGGGGTTGTATGAGGTATTTATCCATAGTCAGTGAATTACCTACAGTAGATGGCAGCCGATACACCCCCAGTTTGCAGAAGCAGCAGGTGTACTGGTGTAGGAAGCTAAAGCCCCTTTTACACTGGACAAAACCGCACTAACACCCACTAACATCTGGCTTTTGTCATCAATGTGAAAGGATACAATCGGCAATTGGGTCTCTGCAGTAGTCACAGGTATTTATCATCTCTGGCTTTAATGTAAACATGACAAACGGGTGGACACGCTACTTTAGCCCCTTTTCAGCAGTAACTTAACACGACTCCTGTCAACTGAAAGCGAACATGAAACAGCAGAATAGAGCAGATACCTGAAAGTTCAAACAGAGACGCAGGAGAGAAACTACACAGACATTCAATTAGAAACTACAAAAGTATGGAGCGCTGAACACACAGACACTTAAAAACGTCTTTTTCTTTGCACTCCTGCACAGACATGAGTTGAGTCTCAGCTTTCTATTGACATATCAGAAAAAAAGAAACGAAAGGCAAAGGTTAACTGGCAATGGGAAAAGGCTCAATCGTCTATTCTTACTGGGTTCACACGCGTTGAACAAAAAAGGCATATATGTGTTCATTTTGGCCGTAAAAATGGTGTAAGCAATGTAAGCCACCTAAGAAAGGCCTCTTAAAAACTGATATCAGTTTAAGTGTTGCTGATGGGAAACTTATGAGAAATTTTATTAGCCAAATACTGCTCTCTCTGACGCAACCTGACTTCTTTGACAAAAACAGTAATTTAACCTTGCAGAACATGGGAAGTACTGGTCTACCGCCGGTAAAATTACTGTTTTTATTAAAGAAATGTGGTTGCTTTGGAGAGAGACATATTTGGTTTATGTAATGGCAGTTTTCCGATGGAAAAGGCTGTTGGCAAAGTGAAGTGGTTAAAAAATTCTTAATATACTGTATTTTAAAACTGATTTGATTGTTTTTGGCTTATTTAGGTGCACCTTTTTAGGTAACTAAAATGCATTTTGCTGTTGACAGTGCTCACAACAGTTCATTGCTTTGCTTCCTCCACTGGTACTGCTGCTGCTTCTCCAAACTGGGGGCATGCCTGTCATCATCTACTGTACTCACCATAGATAAGTACTTGATACCACCCCACTTAAAAAAATCCAAACTATCTCTTAAATATAAGGGCAAAGTATTGACATAAGAATATGAGATATTGAGAATAAGACCGACATATTGAACTTGGCGGCAGCCCCAGTGTGGTTCCACACACACACACACACAGAGGAAACCCTCTACAGTAGAGAGTACCACAGTTCAGCTGGGCAGCGATGGCGGAGTCTCTTGCCCCAGGTCCTCTTTGCATACTGGGATCAATTGCAAAAGAAGAATGAAACAAATTGCCCAGAATGGTACAAGTTCCCCAGCCACGCTTGGGGGAGTAGGCAATTGGTCAGTGTAATGTGTTTCTTTGCCAGACCAATGGACACTCGCCTCTTGACAAATAACACAGACCTCATTTTCAATTTCCACGAGTGTTTGCAGAAGGAGCAATGATAATAATTACACTATAACAATGGCAATGCACCATAATAGTTATAACATGTTTTGTCACAGACAGAGTCATGAAGATCTGTAGCTTTCAGGAGGAATCACAATTAGGGCAGTGATTGTGGGATATTTCCTGCTCTCTTTGTCACCATTATATAACAGTTGTGACATCTCAGGGCACCTCAGCAGACAGAAATTTTAAAGATTGTAATAAAGAGAAGGGCGCTCCGTAGGGGTCATATTTTTCGTCTGTTAGGACAATAGTAGGCAGTGAGATGCCCTGTTGTGCTTCTGCTAAAGCCATTTCTGTGTACAGTCCCCTGCAGGCTTGTAGTTTTGTATGGCCTTCTGCAGGGAGACGGTGGGGGGTCACTATCAGTAAATGTAGAGGAATGCACTCTGAGAGTCAGGGTTTTGGTAAAGCTTTCTTTAGTTATGGAAAAAAAGCTTGAAAATATTGTGAAACTGTTGATTTGTCGTATTTTATTTGCTAATAAAATAATAGTAGGCTACATTTCTGCAACTGCAGTACCAGACATGACTGTGGTTACATTGATTGTAATAGGAACAAGGCTTTACAGTTGTTTTGCAGGAAAAACAAAAAACAAATTTGCACTGTAAACACGTGTGCTCATTGTGCAAGTATTTGTTTGAAGCTGCGTGACGCGCGCTGAGATTTGTGTTTGTTTCTATCTCTTGTCAAAATATATCACATTTATACATTAACGCATAAAGATTTTTTTGGTACACATTTGTTTTTGCTGCTGATGACGGTAGGCTTAGCTGAGAAACAGATGTTAGCATTTTGCCTATCAGCATGTGTAATTAGCAGCATTTGCATATCCAGAGTGTTTAACCCACATTCAGCTGTTTTTTGATTTTATAAAATATTGATCTGTTGGAAAGTAAATGCTTAACATGTTATTGTCAGCACTCCTGCTTGAATGAAGTCTTTGGATAAATCCAAACTATACTAGGAAATCATCAGCTAATAAAGGTGCAGATAACAATAGAACAAGGTGTAAATCCAAGCAATATTTCCATACACCTACACTGTAAGAGTGAATCATTTCATCCGTTGCTTCTTTTTTTTTTCAAAATAGCTTCATCGCCATTAGTAAAAATATGTGCTATGCCTCAATTAGCCAGATCCATGCCCTGAAGAGTCGCACCATGCAACACTCCCTGCATGCAGATCCACCAAATGCTAAGTACTGTCGCAGCATATGATACCAATGCCATTAGCCAGGTGGCTTTCATTACCTAAATTACAGCTATTGTTTATAATTAATTATTTGTAAATAGGAAGATTCTGAATATAATTGATAGCTCGAATTTCCCCCATCTTCTATTAATTAGGTTGATGGGAACTTCTCAGCGATTCGCTGCTGTTTTTCTGCTGTACGCTTAAGACACTGACACACTCTGAATGCACGAGGAGATAAGGCAATTCAACACTCAAACACGAATTTGTCAGATTCATAAGCAGCGGATAGCCTAACTTAATAGAGCCTAAAGCACTGACCAGACAGGCATACCAGCTCAATGACAAAGTGAAAGTCCCTAATTGTTTTTAATTTAATCTGCTGCTTTACTATTTTGGGTGCCAGTGCATATTAATGCTCTGTCTTATGTTGTAAGGAAGGGTAATTAGGTTGAGAGTGAATGATTCCCTAACCACTCTTCTGTCTCCCAACCTTCTGTTTCCCCGTGTTCTAAATTATATCCAAGAGGGAGGGAGTTTTTATTTTTTTCTTCTCTCATAAAGGTCAATGTAAGGATGCGCTGCAGTGTCACTCTTTTTGAAATAAATTTTCAACTGTTATTTGTTTGCTTTAAAAAAAAAAAAAAAGAATAACCAACCCAGCAAACCCTTTTCTAATTCATAAAATACAATCAAGTAGGCTAAGTAGGTAAGACGGAGATTGATTGACAGATGCATTGAAAAATAAGTTTTGTCCAAATACAGAGTTCAGCCTCTGTCATAGTCAGGGGGTTGTTTTAGATTTATTTCTGACATATGTGTAATCTAAGAATGATTTTAAATGAGTAATGTCAATATAAAATTTTTGTCATCAGGGTCCAAAATAAAGTTGTAACAGTTATTCAGTTAAATGACTAGTTGTCAACTATTAAATTAATCACTATTAAATAGTGATTAATTTAATAGTTGGCAATAATTGATTAATCATTTTTAGTCATTATTTATTTAAGAGAAAATGTTCAAATTCTCTGATTTCAGCCTGTCAAATCTGAATATTTTCTGGTTTCTTTAATAACAGTAAACTTAATTTGTGTTGTGGACAAAACAAGACATTTTGATGTCCCCTTGGGCTTTGGGAACCCTATGACCAATCAACTAATTAACTAATTGAGAAAATAATCATCAGTTTAATCGATAATGAAAATAATCGTTAGTTGTAGCCCTATTCCAAAATGAGCTGTATGGCTCATACAGATATGGCAGATAAACTGAGAAAATTGACCTGCCAAAAATATTTCATACTGGCCATAAAACTGCATTATTTGACTGAAAATAATGACCTTGCATCATTTAGACACCACCGTTCACAAAAACCAAGACCTCCCTGACTTCTGTCTTCGTCTTTCTGTTCATCTTCATGTTTTTGTTGGCTTACCACTGAGAATGTGTGGCCACGTCTCTCATAACATGTGATGCAGATGTTTCTCACAGCAAAAAATAGATGGACATTGCAAAGTATTAGTAAGCTGCTTTTTTATTTACCAGCCACCTAGCTGGTGACCCCAATTTATTTTTCCCTCAACACAAAATTTCCCCACATTTAGGACTTGGCAGGTGTTAACTTTGGACTCTGCTTGTTGTCTTTTTTCTATTTTAACTTTATTACATTTATCAACATGATAACCATTCTGATGTGTTAATTATTTCCACCAGTACAAATAAAATATTGCTCGTTAGCTTTATCTAAAGTCAAAAAAGGCAAAGCGAAATGAATCTGGTTATGGAACAGTTTTCATGTATCAGTTTGTTTATTTTTATAACCACTGAGATCGGACAGAGTCCCTCAAATGCTTGTATTATGAGGCATGGAGGTGGATGTATTACAGCGAAAATAATGTAATGCTACTGTGCAGCCGGCAGATCAGACCCCCATTGTGAAGCAGCACTTGGCTCCATATTTTAACATGAAGTGAGCATACTGTGCCCAGGAGAGCACAGGTTGGATATACATTAATGTAAAGCTTGCAATAACTTACTATTAATGTCTGTTAAATGGAAAAAGGGCATTATGCAATATGAGCACAGTGTAAAACTTGACAGACTCTATAAAATGCAGACAACTCTTGGTTTGAATCCAAGTATCTGCTTCATCTCTTTTGTATCTTTTTTTTAAATTTTTTTTAATCTGACTAAATATTTGCTCTTTTTTTGTTACTTTGGTATTTCTGTTTTTTAATGCTTTTTTGCAGTTTTGATGTCTGCAAAAACTGATTGTGACCAAAAAGAAAAACAAAAGTCTTAGTATTATTGAAACAGATATGTTTTCTCAGATATTTAGAGCCGTTTATGTCCCTTTAAAGTTAACTGGGTATAGATTTAGCAATTAAGCAGTAATCATGCTCATTATATAGAGTAATCCATTTAAAACCTAACAGATGTCTGTTCCAGCAGGGGGATCGTGATGGTCCCATGCCAACAATAAGGCTGTAATGTTGTTGAAATGCTCAGGTGCAAGGTTGAAGTGTGGAAGAATTTTTTTTTTCTCTCTTAAGTGTCCACATGTTGACAGTTGACCATTTAATGGCCCACTTAATTGCAGTGGCCCCTCCGTCCCCAAGCCTCATTGTAAATTAATGCTGAGGTGGCAGTGTTTTTTCTTCTTCTCCTTTATTTCAAACATTTGTTCCTCCGCTTTTCTCACTGTAACTTTGTGGATGACGAGACTCATCTGTGTGATGCGTCGAGCCCCAGAGAGTTTGAATAGTTGAGAATTAGCTGTTCTCCAGCCAGTGCTGTAAAACGGTTTAAAAGTGGCATCTGGAGAACCCAAGATGACGTCTTTTGGTGGGATAAGTCATTATAAACTGCGAAACTATTCCAGTGGTTGAAATGTTTTTATTAAGATATGGTCACAGACGGAGACTCCAGACAGAAATCGATGTTTGAGATTCCTTTGGCTTTGTTTACATGTCACATGGTTATTTCATGGTTTATAGTGATTGATGTCGAAGGCCTATGTGGACTCAATATTTCAATGCAGATTGGAAGCTCCGGCTCTTCGTCTGTATTTACATACCACTCTCAGGTGACTTGTAACGAAAAGTCCATTAAATTTAACAATCAAGTGTACTGAGGGAACTATATGGAGACACAAAACCACTGGAGACGTCACAAAGTATGCACTCTTACAAATACAGGTGCTAGTTGGAACCATAAAAGGTTCTAACTAGAACATAATAAAAAGAGTTATACCTAGAACCATCTGTGAAAGGTTTCACCCAGCCCCCTATAGGCCCTTTTTCACCAAACTACCTCTGGTTCTGTTCAAGATTCTTGAAATCTCAGTGCTATCTAAGGAACCAGCCTGCGTTTCTACCAATTCTGAGCAGAACCTATATAATTATTATCAATAGAGGGCTTTGCACAATGCTCATTTTTTGTTCCAGCTGGGAAACAACATTTCTGGTTGCAAACCCTTTTATTTTTTGGCAGAAATGCTCAAAACTGTTAAAGAATAGGTGCAGGAACTGGAACTGGCTCGATTCCATGTTGGTGGAAAAGGCCTTTCAAAGGCCCTTTATTTCTACAAGTGTGTGTATGTCGGTGTGTACATCCTTCAGCTGCGTTTGTGTGTTTTTTTTCTTGTTGATATGCATGGTGGTGGAGGAATGTATCAACCAATTAGAATAATATCTGTCACCGCTTTAAATATCTTCAACTCAGAGGATGCTGTGGGGGTTGGGGAGGTGCATCGAAGAGGCTGTGAGTCCCTGTTGGAGCTGCCTGTTTTCCAGGTTTGCCTCTCTGCCAGGTGTTTGACATTGACTGGAGCTGGAGATGAATGTAACTTATGGCAACCCATGGAATTGACCGACTCCTGGGAGTCCGAGCTTCCTGCAGTGAAAGTTTCCATTTTCAAAGCCCATCAGTTGCAGTGGGAGGGCTCCACAACGGCCCATATGCCAGCACTGACAGTGAAGCAGGAAAACTTTCTCCTATCCACTCGCACAAACAAATACACACACACTCACAGTGGTCAGCAAAGAGACGTATATCAAACCGAGGAGTGAATGCAGTGCTTCTCTCAGCGATTGGACTTGAATTCTATCAGTTATTTGCATGAATATCATTAATTTCTCTCTGATTTTGTCATGTTTAGTTTGCTTTTGTTTAGCTCAAACTGCACTTCAATTAAGAACAATTTAGCTTTCAGCACACTCACTGGAGAGAAAGGGGATGGAAGAAGAGGATGGTATGTATGAATGAGTGAAAGGAAAAAAACACAGGCTATATTTTTCTCATCTCTCATACCACACACAACCTCCCTCTTTCTCCCACCCCCACGCCATCGTGGCAGGAATCCTTTGTCAGAGGTGTTCATCTGGAACAACTTTGCCACACTTGTTTTCATGTTCTTTTAGATTACAGGGCAGCTGGCCCCAGCTTTGAAGCTCCCCCTCTCCCTTTGTCTCTGTGCAATGCACTCTGGTAATTAACTTTGTCCTTCTTTTATTTGTTCCAGTCACTCGCAGTCCACTCTTCTGAGCATCTTCTCCCTGGAGTACCAGGTTAGAAGTTTTCTTCCTTTGTGAGCCCTGACAGGTGCCTAATTGAATGATGAATGTCCCTTTATTTCTTTGTAATTGAACTGCCAGCTCTCTGATTGGTTTGGAGGATGCCCCCCCACCATACCCCCCGTTTATTTCACCCCACCTCCTCCCCCTCCTCCTCCTCACGTTCACGTTGAGGGCCCTTGCCTGCCTGAGCCTCAGTGGATGTCTGCCAAGCCTTCCCATCCATCTGTCTAATAACATCTAGCCCCTGCTTATTTGGTGGACCTGTAATAAATTATGCTAAACCATTATTATTCTGACAATAATAATTTCCCCGTGTAGTGCGGCTGCGTGTGCTAAATGTTTGCTGACTCGCACTGTCACTGCTGCTTTCCACGGCTGACAGCGGATGATGATAAATGGCCGCTGCCGCCAGTGGCAGAAGGCAGCACAGGCAGAAAATGGAGTCATTTATCATCCCCCTGACAGGTGTCAGTCACACTGCCTGTCTCTGCGGAATTACATTTTTTGTGTGTAGTAGTTTTTAAATAAGTTGTTTTTTAACCAATGCTCTTCCTCCTTTTATCCCTTGTCCTCCTTCTTGGCGAAGATAGCAATTGAATTGCATGGAAATGTCAGGGTGTGGAATGTGGAATAGGGTCAATGTTTGATCGAAAAAGGGGAAATGAATACAAGGTTTGAGTGAGGGGGGTATGAGGGGATAGGGTATTTGAACAAGGTTGCTTTGGCACACTTTGACCCCCAGCAAACTTATTGAAATTAAATTAGTCTGACCCGAGATCTCCTGCGCTTGTTGATAATACAATAGAGCATGAAAGAGGAGCTGAGGCTGAACAGGTCTGCATTAAATTCAGCTGGACCGGAAAAATGTAAAGCTTTTGCCTTTTAATGAATTATATTGTATGGAAATATACTACTACTACTACTATTATTATTATTATTTTATTTATTTATTTATTATTTTAACTTCACTAGACATATAGGTAAGCTTCCACAGTCAATGTCACATACTACTGGACCCATCAGTCTTAAAATTTTTGCCTACTTTAATGACTTTATGCTATTTTATTTTATTTTTGAAAAACCTTCATAAAACCTGTATATGACGCAGTGATGCTTCGATTTTGATACTGGTTCCTGTACGATACTTTTTGCAATACCAATTTGATAAATTGCATTTTAACAAAATGAAAATTACATTACACATTATACAGCACAAATGTTTAGTTTCATTTTTTAGCTCATTTTTACAAACTTGGAACAATTTCATAAGGCTATAAACCTATTTACCACAATGTGGTTAAACTTAAGTTGTTCATTTCAACTCTTTAGTTTTATGCTTCAGCATATTGGCTTTTTTTTTTTTTTACTCAAAGCAGTTTTACAACATAAAAATTAACCACAACTTGGGGATATATTCGTAAGGTATCAAAATTTGGTATTGGTATTTTTAGTTCTCGATAGTATCGACGCACTGCGGTTTGTGAAGTTCAGTACCCAGCCCTGCCTGTACTGACTGCTGACTCCTCACTAGAGGCTGCATGTCATCAACAACTGCTAGGCTAAAAACAAGGGACTAACTAGTTACGCTTAACTAGTGACATGTAATTTAATTAGTAAATAAATGTAATTGTAATTGCTTATAGTGACAGTTAAATATACACACACATATACATCTAAATATTCTTTTTTGGTTGCATGGCAGAGTTCTGCACTCTACTGAGTGCACTCTTCTACTTTATTATTATTATTAATATGCCTGGAGCAAATCATGCAGTCAGTTGTGTGTATGTCCACAGCAAATCTCGCATACGACTGGACTCATCAACCTCAAAATTTTTGTGCACATTTATGATTGTATGCTCAAGGACCTCTCATGGTTACATTTTTGAAAAACCTATAGAAGGTCTATATATAATCTATACAAACTGCTGACTCCTCACTCCTCACTACACAGCTGGTAGGGGTTGCAAGTCATTAACAGCTGCTAGGCTAAAACAAGGCTTACCTACTAGCAATGTTGGCGAGTAACTAGTTACTAGTTAGTAATTAAATTACAAAATAAATATAATTGTAATCTGTTACAGTTGTTGAGAAAAAATATGTAGTTAAATTATAGTTACTAGTGATTACACCGACCTATTACAGATGCTGGATTTTGAGGGTTGATGATGATGATGATACAAGGAGTAAAAAACTTCTGATATATACAGATATATTATTTTTATGTATGTATATATCTGATTTCAATTATATTTTAAATAGTTAGAAATGTATATATGTTAAACTTGAATTAAGAAAAAAATATGAAATATAAGATAAAAATGTATAAAATAGTAAAAATAAAAACAATCTGCATTATGGTAGGTCAAAAAAACTTCATATCTTTCATATCTAAGACAGATATAGCTGTGTTGGGCCAATATTGGGCTGATAATATTGGCAGACCGATATATCTGTCTAGCACTTCTCTACTTGTCATTACTGTTATTACATCTGTGTTTTCTTTGTGACAGAAACGAACCAAAAGAACTATCTCCAGACACCATGCCCCAGATGTTATTGAAAGCCACTACCAAAGGTGCCGTATTACTTTGTACTGTATTACTTTATTGCTCTCTCTCTCCTCCGTCTAGCACTGTCTGTTTATCTTGCTCTCATCTCTATTACTGTTTTTTTCTTCTTCTTCTTTTTTTAATCTGTCTCCCACTCTTGTATACTCTCTTTGTCTTCCCCTTTCTCTAACTGGGGGACTTTGGCAAGTCCCCACCTCAGTCAGAGAGTAGGTGGGCCACCATGACAGATATAATCTCCTCCAAACAAATCACCACCCTCAGGATTCATTCCAGACCTCCACTTGCACCTGCTAAGCTAAAGCTGTGTTCTCCATGTCAAATTGAAAGCAGGAAAATAAATAAATAACCAGCCATTGGACATTTGCCTTACACGAGCTTATGATGGGATGATTATCTGTAATTCAATGAATAAGGATGAATTAAAAAAAAGAAAAAAAAGAAAAACAGGCTGTAGGGGGGGAAGCCTCTTAGCATATTGCAATTAGCCTTTATCTAGCTTATTAGGCCATTGTTCTGGGGAAAACAAGGCTGGATAATGCACTTCTAATCCACTTACAACAACAAACCTCAGAGATGATCTGGGTAAGATCTGAGGGGAGCTGCAGTTTTAGCTGGCGAGGGAAAAAAGGCTTTTTGGGCGGCAGGGGTTAACTAACTATCATATGCTTGTCTGGCTTCAAGGAAATTTGAAGCCCTTCAAGCAGTGCTGTTTTAACCGCACTGAGCCTGCCATATGCCACCTAGGGCAAAGTCATCAGGGACATTAGCATGTCTTGGCTAGCCCGGTCTAGTCCCCTCTACCCTTCTGTCTGCCTTTGTGGGCCATGTTTTTTTTCACTGCTGTTGTTCTTTGTTATAATGAAGGTATCTGAGTGAAGCCAAAGCACATCCCGCTGCTCCTGTCCTGCTGGAGTTGGCCAATGAGGTAATGGCATAACCTTTAGGTTTTTTTTTTCTCTCCTCTTTCTCTTTGAAAAAAACTTGTCTGTTAGTCATTATCAAAATTGGTAAAATGGTCTGCTCCATTATCAATTATTTAATGTAATTAGCTTTCGTCTCCATTAAGCAGATGTGAAAATACTTTTTGTGTTTTATTATGTAATTTTCCAAATTGCACTTCAGGCGGAGTTGCTACAAACTGCGGACAGGTGATGGCAGGGTCATTGGTTAATTCTTCTCTTCGTCACTTCATCACTTGTTTACTTTAGGAGGTCAGTGCAGGTTTTGTCCTCTGGTTGAGGTAGCAAATGGTATTCATATATATAATTATGCATCTATGCAAGGTTCAAAATGAACTTTTTTGTCTACTGGCAAAATGACTAGTGAATGTTGAAATTTTACCAGCCACTCGGTAGATTATGATTGCTTTTTTGGCTGGTGTGTGAAGCAAAATTACCAGCCACTTGCATATTTTACCAGCATTTGGCTGGTGGCTGGTGCTAATTTTGAGCCCCGCATCTACTGAACTTAAGTCCAAGTTATTCAGGTGGTGGATGTTTGTGTGTTCTAAAATAGCCTCCTCCTGCTTTAAGCACTTAAATTATTTACATGGCCATATCTCTGCATTTCACATTAGTGGGACTTATCTACTCGGTGGCCACAAGTGTTTCTTACATTTTGTACCTGGTCAGTAAATATCATTTCCATTAAAGTAATACCAGCAAATCAACCAGCAGTTCCTACTCAGTGAAAAACATCAGCAAAAGCAGCTAAAATGGCTAAATTACAATAGAATACACTTAGATTATTATGCTGTTTTATGGCTTCACAAAACATTGCATGTCTGCATGTTCAGGATTCGTATAGGTGCTGGAAATCCTTGAAAACACATGAATTTTAACATGGTGTTTTCAAGGTTTGAAAAGTGCTTGGATTTTTTGATAAAGTGCTTCAAACTGCTTAAAATCATAATTGCATTACTTTGATTATTAATCACTACTTGACTGAATAGTTTGCCTGGAGATGAAGAAAGAAAATAAGTCTGATATTAACTCAGCCAGGTTATATAAGAATGCAATATCTACTTACAGTCTGATGACACATTTTGAAATGTGAAACTTGTTGTCTTTTCCTTTAATTTGTCACCTTTCTGTAGAATGCTGTCACAAAACATAATTGCATTTTTTATTGCACAATAATAATTATAATAATTTAATGTGATGAAGAAGTGATAGCATTTTGAGTATATGTAGATAAATTTACTGCAGCTGTGTGCTGGAAAAGCTTGAAAATGCTTGAAAAGTGCTTGAAGTTGACTTTGAAAAATGTATAGGAACCCTGTAAATTACATTTTCACATCAGTTAAAACTAATCTACCCAGTGGCCACTCGTGTTTCTTTCTTGTTGCAGCTAGTCAGTAAATTATCATTTCCATTAGAGCACCAAAAACTCACCCAGCAGCTCCTACTCAGTGAGCAAAATGCAGCTAATGTGTCTGGATTACTGTTGAGTTGATGATACGTTTTTGATTATAACGCTATTTCAGTGGCACATCTGCATGTTTTGTGTAGCCAGATACTGGAATTTTGAATGCATTGTTATTCTTGCAGATTCCTCATATTTTCATTGTTAAAATAGGCTGCTTAACCTTTTAAAATATTTAAATGCACATTTAAATTTTTATTGGTGCTTACACCAGGCACCGGGATTTGAGGGTTTCTTAATCTAAAATCAGGGTAGTTCACATGCATCAGTGGCACCTCAAAGCTAACTGCCATTATTCATTCTCCATTTAATTGACACATGATTTTTTTTTTCCTCCAAAGGATTAAATTCAGCTCAGAGATAACTGTCTATGAACCATTTAACTGTCATTTTAATATGCTACTTAACATTTAAACCAAGCACTCATGGTCTCCCAGACCGCTAATTGATGTAGTTTCATCCCTTTATGAGACAATATATCTTCAACAGAGGGAAATGATTAACAATGATGAAAATTGTTCATGGATTTCTTTTTTTGCCCCCAGAAGTCTTCATGAATGAGACTTCTAAATGCTACATTTGCTGTTTTTTGCACGCTTTATATGGAGCTTTATGTAAAGGTTACTTAAACATACAAGCTTTAGAGCATGTGCACTGTACTGCTGCACTGTATGTGTCACCCATTAGCTTTGAGGGCTAATAAAAGCAGAGTTGTACTGAACAATAATTGTTTTCTGCAGGAATTCAAGGCTCTGCGAATCTTAGTCACATGTTAAAGTCATGAAGTGCTGCGATCTGACTGGGGAATGGAGATGGACTCATGATTAATATGAAAATTAGGGAGACGCAAGTACCTGAACTAATCAGGTGGTCCTTATTCAGGCTGGGCCAGCGTTGGTAATGTTGCCATTTTTCATGTGTCAGCCCTGATGCAGGTTACCAGGAATCTGATGCGCTCTTGTTATCCAAAGGTGTGAATGGAGAGCAGAGGAAAGGATTGAGAGGAGAGAGGAGAGGGAGAGGAAAGAGAGCTGCTGTAGCTGCAAGCCACAAATGCTAAGAAACAGATCAGAGGTCTTAATGAAGACATAAACTCTGTGTTCAGCCCTTAATTATTATAGACATGTTTGGCCTTTTTTTTACAGGCTGCCTTCTTAGTGCAATATTATGGAGATGTTAACAAATACTACTGCGGGTAAAAAGACTGTGTTTAGAGAGAAGCCTCTGTGCTCCCAGCATTACCAGGAAGCATCAGAGAAAAGATGAAACCCACCATTCTCAACATAGGCTGAGGGCAAATTCACTTTTGGTACCCAATTATGCTAACAAGAGAAAAAATGATCTTTGGCTGCAAGAACGTTGTGTTTCATAATGAGCTGGCTAGGAATGGCAGTCTTCAAGCAATATTTTAATTCCCTACATACCGAAGAGACTGTAAAATTTAGAAGTGAATGACTTAATGTGTTGTCTTATTTGCAGCGTCTATGTTGTTTAAACGAAGGTCAAGTACAAAAGTTTTGGAAAGAAATTGCTCCACATCTGGGTTGCCTTTAAAACTTATACTGTACATGCCTCTGAACATTTAGGATCTTTCATGAATGATGCCTGTTAATTGAGCTAAATAATTGTCATATTTTGCTGTTTTTAAGAATAGCTGTTGGCTTCTCATTGCATTGCATAACACTACCATGGTGATATTATGTATAATGTCATCACTTTAGGCTCAGGGAATTCATGATGACCATTTCCCACAATTTTTTGACATGCAAATTTTGTGCATTTTACTTAACTAACATGTTAACACTCAATAATCAATTCTTATCATTCGTTCAGGTGTAACTGTGAGAAATGGCTTTTTGAGAACCAACAATGTCAACACTGATGCACTCATACAGTACCCATATCATTTGCTACTGGATTTGATCTGCTCATGTGGTTTTACCGTTTTGTTGCTTTTTAGCGCACTGTAGTATGTCTTCAACTCTGTAACAATTATATATGTTATATTATTTTTATTGTTTTAGGGTGCCAAACAACATCTGGCAAAGGGACTGCTGATAAAAACTAACCTTTAGCTAACTCGAGTGCATATACATTCATTCAAATGTTGATTAATGTACATTGTCCCCTTTCAAAATAATTAATAAGTAAATAAATGAAGCACAAACAATTTAAATAAACAGAATAATTAAACAATAAGGCTCTTACCCGCCTGTTCTTATTCAACAAAGGGCTCAAAGCAATGTCAAATGGGGCGCAGTTACTGCCATTTCAAGACTAACAAGGTAGACCAAACCAAACTGTAAGAAAACAGTAAGCGCTGGAGAAATGATACAAAAATTTATACATTGTTGGCTTTTTAATTGGTTGAATTCTTAACAGTGATCGATCAATGATGCAGCCCCAGTGTGGAAAGGCATTGTGCTGATGCGAATGTGGTCAGATAGACAACTTCAGTATCAGTCATTAGTGCTCCCTTACCTGTCAGGGCTTCTCCCTGCCCTCAAACCAAAAACACTGCACACCTCTCAAGGTGTCTTTGTGTTCAAAGAGTGCTGCAGCCATAGGTTCTCTCCTTCCTATTAGTGACTGCATTCCCACAGTCCCTCCGGTGTGTCCTGTTGGTTTCTGCAGTTTTGCCTTGGTGATCATCCTATGATTAAAGCTCTTCATTGTCTCCAGCTTGGGCATGGCGTGTGCCGCTTTTTCACACAAGATGAGAGACTCCGGTTGTCCGTTTGACAGGGGCGAAGGCAATTCAGTCGGGTAGCCTGGCTGCGTAATGGGCGATCCCTTCATGTTCCTGTGGGAAAGGTTATGGCAAAGCAAGGCTTTCAAGGACCAATTTGCACAGGGATTGTCGAAAGTTAGGTCAAGGTTTGGAAACGCAATAATATCATTTAGAGCCATTACAATCATTATTATCTATGTGACATCAGCCGAAGGTAGACTGGACGTGTAATTTCACTGCTGTAATTCTCAGGCTCTTTGAAATATGTTCGCACTTCCAGCTGGATATGTGGCATTTAGTCTGAAGGTTTGTAAATGGAGTAATTCTCCAGAGAGGAATAACAGTTCCACTGTACCTATGTTTTGAGGTAGCATTAACTTGCCATTGACGCCATCGCCTGTTTTTTATTAAGGCAAATTCCCTTTTTTTTGTTTTAAAGGTGGATCTGTCTCCTGCACTGATGGCTCGTATCATCCTGGACAGGTTCCTTCAGGGCCTGGAGGGTGGAATGCGTGAGTAACACTTTTTCCATTCCCCACTCTGTCCTTTCTATCATTCCCCTCCATCAGTCTTAATTGTAGCACTTTGTCTTTTGAATCTCTTTCTGTTTGAGTCCCAATTCCACTTCTACCCGCTGTATTTCCAGCCTGTCCAAGCCTAATGAGAGACAGACCACATTTAGTAGTAGCTGCATCCCAGGGCACATGACTGGCAATTAAGCACTGAGAGGACCACCCACCTCTCAACTGCAGTGTGGATCAATGCTAGCTCACCTCATCAGTGTTATTTATAACACCCCTGATTTCTTTCCTCACCCTCCTTCATCCCCCAATGCATCCATCTACCCCCTACCTTCTCTTCCTCCCTCATCCCCGTCTCTTTTCTCTGTCCATACTGGGGTCCTGTGAGGGAGGCGAGTTGAGAAAAGTGTGGCAGAAAAAGCAAACCATTCCTAGGTAACGCTGATGGACACGTTGCGGGAGAACAAAATTCCAGACGCAAATATTTTTGTTGAACATTGAAAGAAATTGGATGAATAATTGTTCACACACGTTCTGGTTAGTGTCTTTTTTTTCCTTCTTCCTCTCTAGAACTTTTGGTCGCACTTAATTTTACACTACACCAATATCAAGTAACAAGCTGTACCTTATATCAAATTTGATGAAAACTAGAAGTGATATGCTCTTTATTAGACCATATATTATACTGTACTTTATTAGAGGATAATTTAAGAGACATTACAACAGAACTGTACTGTCAATTTAAGTGTATTGTTTCCCACAATTATGCCTTCATTAGACTTTATTAGAGGGTAATTAGGGACACATTACGACAGAACTGAGCTGCAAACTAAAGTTTCTCACTATCAGACCCTTGTCAGACTGTAACAGGGAGAGAGACACATTACAACAGAACTGTGCTGTAAACTAAAGTGTATTGTTTCCCACTGTTAGACTCTTATCAGACTTTCTTATGGGATAATCGGTCTTAGCTACTCTGCTAGTTGTCTGGGACCAGCAGACAGGTGTGAAAGCAGGTGTGTTTCAAATAGCAGATATGTGATTTCACTTTAGTTTACAGTACAGTTCTGTTGTAATGTGTCCCCAATCACTTTCCAATAATAATAAGGGTATAATAAAATGTCTAATACTAACTAATATAATAAAGGACATGTGATTTCTAGTTTTTGTCAAATTTAATAGTGTTCAGCTAGTTGCGTGTTATTATTGTACTGTAAACTGTAAGTGCAACTGAACTTAGGTCATCTTTTGGCACAAATACTGGAATAATTTACAGCTGCATCTTTTTACATGTCTTGTTAATTCATACAAAACCCTTTCTCTGTTGCTCTTTTTTCCTCACTCGGTAACTCCTAATATCACGTGCACACATGGCTCCATATCATTTCAATAGGCCTATCCTGAGGATTGTGTGCGTGCCTGTGCAGTAGTCGGTGCTTTGAGAGTGAATCGCATGATGTCAAAAAGACGTGCTTCCAATTTAATCAAGAAAGAGATTAAAGTGGATGTGTGTTATTTTCTACTTCGCCACAGCACAGCCATTTGTCAAAGTCAAAGATGTGATTGCTTTGGACCCACCGTTATCCACTGCCTGTCAAAATACTAGTCTGAGCAGCTTGTAGAACAGAGCGTTCATCCAGGAGAAGCACTCCGTCTCAGATAATAGCACACTGCATCCCTCCATCTCCATACAGTGAAAACATGTTTTATTATTGCTCAGAATAGATTTGTAGCAGATGAAACTTCCTGGATGATCGTTGTTTAATTTCAAAACAGTGTTGTAACCATGCCGTGTCTCAGCGTTTGCAGGCTAGTGAGTGATGTTGTGGTTGTGGTTCCTCTTGTAGGAAGTGATTTCACAGAAGCTAGATGGCATTTACGGGATAATCATAAATCCAAATCAGTGTAACTTAACCTACATGCTTTGACGAAAGAATGATTTAACAGAGCCGTGTGTTAGCAAGAGTTTGGGGATATGTATCATGATACAGGGACTGAGATTCAATAAATAAGTAATATACTGCTAAACTATAAGCAAGGAGAACTGTCATAGTATCAAGAACTCCCCACCGTATGCTTAAAATCTTTTTTTTACACAATCAGAACAATAGGATCTGCATTTGTATTTATCCCTGAAACATCATAGCACTACTTTTTGTCCAATGTGAGCAAAGGAAAGATATGTTCGTACTTCTTCCTGTCTCAGTTTAAGTTGTTACGTTAGAATGGAAGAGTCAAATGCTGAAGCCACGCTGCCACAAATCTTTGCATCAGGCCTGGAATTTTATCATTTTTGAGGCAAGGCCACCCGGCCTTTGGTATTGACAAGTTTTTGAGGGCATAAAGGCCAAATGCCAGGGCAGCAAGGCCATCAAATAAAGCAGTGACTTTAAGAAATAATGAATTTAATTCAACTGTTGAGGCTGATTTGATTTTTATTGAAATTTTTCCTAATTTTGCAACACTAAATACAGGGACACTGGATAGTGTATTATATAAATGAGTTAGCATCTTAAAATAATGAGAAACTTCTGTAAAAAGAGAAAGTGCGCACAGCATTGCAATGAGACAATGAGACAATTGTATATAAAGTAATGTAGCTGTTTATCAATGTTAACAGAGACTCCAGTCTGCAGTGTCAACTACAGAATTGTAGAGTAACACCAGGCTTCATGATCAAAGAAAGTTTATATCACTTATGTCTGTATTAATTCGTGCTCTGTCTCTGCTGTGAGTCGGCATCACAGTCAAACTGGCTGGGTGGTTTTTCAGCAGTTCATACCAGGTTTGAAATCTGAACCACCCACTGGTTATGTGCACAGCATTTCACACGATGTTGCCCAATTAGGATCTCAACAAAAGACACTGGTGTCAAAAAACAGTACCCACAGGGCAGATAATTTTTTAAGGGACGTGAGGCCAAACATGGCCTACCTTGCTTTGCATGTAAACTATTAATATTGCAATACTCAAGATTATCTGTATTTTTTTTTTTTTTAGATCAGATTAATTACAATTGCAATTAAATCTGGTAAATTAGTTTGCCTGTTACCTGCTTTATAAGCATGACACATTTTCAAACGATGATGTCATTATACTGTACCTCTCCACTGTTGCCAGTTGTAATGTCAGTTGCTTTGAGGGTGACTTCTGTTTTGACAGAGCTCCTCTGCGGCGTCCTCATGACCCGCTTGGCCTTTGCAAATGAATTGCTGCCCACATGGACTGCGCGGTCAAAGCGTCCAATCTCCCTGTGTGTATATTAGACTCCAGTAATGTGCTGCCATTATGAAACAATGCAAGGATAATTGTCTTTGCTGGCAATTAGCTAACAGGTTGGTTCAGTGCTATTGTCAGGCATATCCGTCATGCCCCCCTCCAGCCCCAGACTGCGCTCCAGTGTGCATGCGTGTGTGTTTGTGTGTTTCTGTCGGACTCCAGAGGGAGGGCAGGCAGGCACACTGCAAAGATCAATAGACTTCTATATAAGGGACATTACCCCCAACTGGGTGAGTGGCTTGCCTTTGCCTCGCACCATCGTTTTTTTATTCCCCTTCTCCTTCCCTTTGCATTTAAGAGACACAGGAATGGGGCCTTTGGGACTGTGGAATATATGTACAATCACTAGTGCTAGATCAATACCCAGTTTTAAATTGTTTTCTGTCCCTTCCTTGTTTTGTTTCGCTCGCTTGTTGTTGCACCCACCTCCTCTCCCTCCTTCCTTCCCACTAGCTACACACACCACCACCACTACCACCACCACACCTCGACATGACGACACCACCTCCCCCCTCTCCTTGCAGCAAAAGTATTGGAGAGAGCATCAGTCAGGCAGAATGAAAGACTATCTGGTGGCGCTTGTAAATAAATCAATACATTCAAAGCAGTTTTATCATGTATTGAATATGATATCAACATCCATAATGCTCCTTGTCTCATGAAAACAGACCGGCCAGTCGGGGAGGAAAGGTCACATGTGCACTTTTATACTGTTTATATCCACTATTTTAAGGTCACTAGAAGCTGAATTTAATATATTTTTTTTGTTTGTTTGTTTGTTTTTTTGTTTTTTTTGATAAATGGAGCGTTCTGAACCAGATAAGACAGCTTCAGTGTATATGTCAAAAGTCTTTTCAGGGTTATTATAGTATAATGACCCAAAGATGTCGCAGTGATGTAACTTCTACCTAATAATATCTGCATGCAGATCCATTCAGCAAAAATAATAGATGTGCACAGCCACAGATATTCAACATTTTCAATCAGACTTCACTCAATCTAACATTATTACCAGCAGAATGGTGACTGGGCATTAGAGTGATGTTTGGAAGTATTTCGACAAAATAAACAAAATGACAATGTGCAATGTATGCTATTAAACTTGAGTATCATAGAACAACTAGTTTGATTAATAATGATAATATAATGCAAGTACTCAAATATGGAAATTACTTAAAATGCCCATTTCTACCCCTTCTGTCATCAAATTGCTTATTTTCATGTGTTCAAATTGCTTGTAAAACATTTTGCACATTATAAATTTTCATGCTATTTTTTATCATTTATTTTTATTACCACTGTCTTCTTTTTCCCTCAGGTTTTCATATTAGAGAAATGGGACTAAAAATATATAATGACAATAAAGTTGTATTGAAGAACCAAACTGATTTTTTTTTTTTACTTCCAACCAAAAAAATTTAAACTGTGCTAAATGAAAAAAAGTAATAAAAACCTTCACATGTGAATGGTGTTTTATTGATTATCAAAACAAAATGCTTTCAATTGATTATTGAAAACTGAACTGATATTATTGAAATAAAATGAAGTCTGTAATTGAAATATTGATGTAATTGATGTGTTACCTGAACTGCAACAAAAATAACCTTTTAAAATTGTTTAAAATGTTTACATGGGCAGGAATGATGGTTGACATGAACAGATACTGTAAGACATTAGGGCTGCATGATATGATAAAAAAAAAATCATATTGTGGTTATTTTGACAGTTATGATTGCAACATGATTAAGGATTAGTGGGAACGATCACTTTTTCATTTTCACTGAAAAACTATTGAAATTATGATGATATGACATTTGTCGGGGTACCAAACACATATTTTCTTACATCTGGCGAACAAGATTTGTAGGCCAGGACATCTCTGCAGCACAACAGTATAGTGCTGCTTTGTCAAAAAGTCTTTCCTCCATCACACAATTGTAGCTTCTGTGGTTTGGATATTGTACTTGGCCATATTGTGATGTTGATAACATTTCAATTTTTCGTGTACGCATACACATCTCAGTCCGCTTTTACCTTCTATACAGTTGCATTGTAAACAGAGGTATTGTCATTCCAACTCTATTTTGGTAGATACTACCTCTTAGAAGTCACTGGCGGACACATTGGGGGAGCTCCTGCTCCTTCTTTCCCCCCTATCTCTTCATCTTTCTCTCTATTCCTCCTTTGACAGGAGTTGATGTGCCTCTAGATTTAGACATACTTTTTTGAGGAGGCAATTTTGCTAGCTATTTGACCTTTTCCATTTTCCCAAGGCCCAGCTCCAGATTAGATTGCTGCTCCATGTTTTGTAACTATGTGATTCGACCGCCTTTAAGATTTATTGTCACATTCCTTTACAGAAGCCTTGTACGCGAGGTTATAAATGTCCCGCGTTTGATGTTAACACTGTGAGAATGTTAGCGTCGACTATGATCCTTCGACTTCCTTGACAGAATTCATAATAGCTTCAGTGTTTTGCAGATCAGACGTGTTGATAACTGAATATTGTATTATGTTCTATCCGGTAAAATCTCAACTTCCACTGTGATTGTTATGGTTCCTCCTCTCTCGTCTTCAAGTGCTCCTCTCAGTGTGTATATGCAGCCTTTTTTTCCAAATAATGAGAGCAAGGGCACTTCATTAGCAAGTAGGGAGGGAGTAAAGGAGGCGAAGGCAGGATGAGTGTGTATGCATGCAAGGGGTGGGTGCAAGGGAGGTAAGCAGCAGCGTGGCACTTCACTTGACAAGTATACTAATTACTCCTTTTCAGCAGAGGAGCTCCAGTCAGCCTCTGCCACAGTCTAATGGCCTGACCTAGGAAGCCTCTCTCCATAGCAGAGCCTCCCCAGATCTACTATTACTACTGCTACACACACACAAAGATGTGCGCATGCACACACACAGAAATGCAGAGTCTCATCTCAGCGCTATCAGGGAGAATCAGGTGGAAGCAGATCAGTTCTGCCCCAGTAACCTCTTCAGGGACTGGGCTCCTCCTGCACAGGAGATACCGCCTCATATCATCAACCAGCACCTACACACCACCACAGATAGCTTAAAAAAAACACCCACTCTCTCTGTCTCTCTTTCTCTTTCCCATCTTCTGTTTTTTTTTTCAATACGGGAGGATAAATTTAAAAGGAGTAAATTGGAAAATCAAATGAGGGCTTTAGGCAGCCGCAGAGATTTGCAGAGCTGTCGGCCGGCGTCGCGGAGCCTCATCCATCATGTCCCACAAGTAGTCAATTCCTCTAGTATCTGTAAATGTTTTCAGATATTAGCCAATTTATATGCTCCGAGATTCATCATGGAAAATCAGCTTTAGCGGCGCACATTATCAGGACCTGTCTCTCCCTTGCTCCATGAAGTTTGATGAACGAGTGCCCCTCCACAGCTCAATGGCTTGTGCATGGGGAGCGCGTGGGGAGGGGGTGGGCACATAGAGGAAATGTGTAAGCACCCCCCCCCCCACACACACACACACACGCACATCCGTGGAAAAAAAAAAGTGGGTTTTTTAATTA
>JAJHUR010128191.1:944-43483 GCA_027495735.1 Lutjanus campechanus
AAAAGATATGGCTCTAATTTGGATAAAATACGATCGTTTTTGTTGTCTAATATTCGTCCATCTGCAGGTTCTCCACTGAACAAAAAAGTCCGGGAGCCTCTGGCCTATCCTATCCGCCTGTAGCCCTTTCTTCCCGGGATTCAGGGAGCCCTTCCTCCCGGTGGGTCCCCCGTGTAGTTGCGATGTAGTTCTTATCAAAGCCCTCCTGTCTTGTTGTGACAGCTCTGATATTGTTTATTGAGGTGGATGTCAGCTTTAATTAGCAATCGATACGGGGAGCGTTTGCAGAGCGCGTCTCTGACGTCAGCGTCCATTACCGCTTCTCATTGGGTCTCATATTCCCAGAGCCTGGGCTAATTATTGGGAGGTTCATGTGGATAAAGTACAGCTCATCCCTCCCTTCACATCATGTCCCCTACTCGTTGGCCACACTCACTGCATGCTTTTTAAATTCCCATCACCGGCCTCCAGACGTCGTTTCCTTTTGCCTGCGGGATGATGGACAGCAGGATACTGGATCCACCTCACACCCAGTTCGGAGGCTCTCTCGGCGGGATGGTGGGCTTCCCGTACCATCTGAGCCACCATCACGTTTACGAATTAGCCGGGCATCAACTTCAATCTGCGTCCGCGGTTCCTTTCTCAATAGACGGATTACTTAATGGTTCCTGCACGGCTTCAGTGGGTAATTCCAACCCCCTCTTGTCTTCGGGCTGCGGGATGAATGGAGATAATCAGCACTACAAACTGTCAGGTAAGCCACATTACATACTACAAAATAACCTCTCCTCTATGCTGGCTGGCTGGCTGCACAGAGACAAAAACAGAAAGAAACAAAGAGACAGGATATTGCGATACAAGTTATCCTCTCGGTGGTGTGTTTAAAGGGCAAGACAAACCACACACACACACACACACACACACTCACATGCAGGCAGAGGAGTAGCCTATTCTTCGCCTCCCACTTCATTTCCATCACCGAGAGCTGAAGATGCACCGAAGCAAAAACAATGTTCCTGTCAGTCAGTAAACACTAGAGCAAGGAGATGCCTGTGTTAACACGCGGAGGTTTCCTCTTAATTCAGAAAAGGCGACAGATTTGATAGAAGCTGCAGGCTGCATGTGCAAAAATGTGGACTGCAAAATGTCAAATGCAGCTCTAAAGTTTGCAGAATTCTTTGCATGCAAAAAACCCAAACAGTCTTCTTAGAATTATGTTAAAATGTGGTAATTAAAAAAAAATACATATATCTATTTATCCATTGTTTACATTTATTCTCATTCTGCTGTCAGACTCGGGGGACCCAGACAAAGATAGCCCTGGTTGCAAGAGACGAAGAACTCGCACAAATTTCACTGGTTGGCAGCTGGAGGAATTAGAAAAGGCTTTTAATGAGAGTCACTATCCCGACGTTTTCATGAGGGAGGCTCTGGCTCTCCGGCTGGACTTGATAGAATCAAGGGTTCAGGTAAATATTTATTATATTCTTTTATTTTGCACTTTTACTTGTGATTTATTCATTAAGCTTGCGTGTGTATTTTTTATAAGCCTTTGTTTATTTTTCATTCAGGCTCAGCGTGTCATTTTTATGGTCCAAACAAAATATAGAATGAATATATAATACATATTATAAAACATATATAGTTATATATTTTTTAAAAATAATTAACAAGTACCCACTGTATTGATGTGTGTTGTTTGACATTTCAAGGCTCATGTTAGTCAAATAAATCAATTTTAACTGCACCTTTATTTTGAAAGATAAGCCTTTAATATCGTCTGATATTTTGGCGTTATTTATTTTTTTTACTTCATTATTTCTTCAATATTTATTATCATAAATATTTCAAAAAATATTTACAATCTTGGATAAACAAAGACAAAAAATATTCAGTGTACTTGATTTCAAAATCAGTTATTCCATCAATTATACAAACTATTTTATTTTAATATAAGAATATTTTTTGTTGATGAAAGCAGCGAGTTTAAGCTAAGTTGAAGAGTAATGGCGGGGTTTGCATATAGCATAAAAATAATTAAAACCTACCTGGCCTATACTTGAAGTATTTTGTAAAAGTAAAGCTTCTTTTGTCAGGCTTCATCTCAACTTTTTGTTGTGGTGTCTGTTCACAGATTGTTTCCTTCTTTTCTTTTCTTTTTTTTTTTAATCAAGGGCCTAATTAAAGGCCTGCACAGGAAACAACACAAGCAAGACGTAACCTCACTATTTGTTTAATTATCATATTGTTGGAACACCGACCATTTCTGGCCTAATTAATTTACCCTTCTCAGTGACAGAAGTGCACGTTACACATGTTTTTCTCCACTTTTATCCTCTGCAGGTATGGTTTCAGAACCGCAGAGCCAAGTGGAGGAAAAAGGAGAACACAAAGAAAGGTCCAGGTCGACCTGCTCACAACGCCCACCCCACCACCTGCAGCGGGGAGCCCATGGACCCGGAGGAGATCGCCCGGAGAGAGCTGGACCGGCTGGAGAAGAAGAAGCGAAAGCAGGAGCGACGGTTGCTCAAGTCCCAGAACAAGCTGTTGTCTGGGGATTTATTTCACACCCCGGGATCGGACAGTGACAGCGGGGTGTCGCATGTGACCGACAGTGACCACAACACGGGCACGCCTTTTGACTCTGTGGGGGGAACCCAAACGCAATCGAGCTGCGACCAAACACCTCACCCTCTGCAGACGCAAAACCACAACCAAAGACACTTGGACCAGGACGCTGGCGGATCCGAGCTGGACTCGCCCGACCCAGCCAACAGCCACCGGTCCAGCCTGTGCTCCAACAGCAGCAGCAGAGCCTCCGGCGTGCAGAAGCTCAACCCTTTCAGCGTCGAAAGCCTCCTCTCGGACTCCAGACCGAGACGCAACCCCGCGGCCTTACACTCCTCACGGCCTTTGATAGGGAAAGGACACTTCCTGCTCTATCCCATCACACAGCCGCTTGGATTCATTGTTCCTCAAACTGCTCTGAAGACAGCAACGACGACAACAACAGCAGCAGCAAACTCTGACTGTGGAGACACCCAAGCGGACAGAAACCTGTCCAGCGTCCGATGCAGGAGCAGCTCGCCGGACTCTGCGGACACCGCAGCGGCCACGCAAAGGGGACAGGTGGGGTCATCAGAGGAAAAGACACGCTCATCATCACCTCACACCGCCGCCTTTCCCAAAAGTACTCAGACCTCTGTTATTTGCAGCGACTCGACTTTCGCCATGCACGAACACAGTCCACAAGTCATTCTTAATAAGCCTGTCGATGCAGACAGAAAAGAGCATTTAGAGAACAAGGACCACCCTGTCAACCCCGAGTCTGCCCTCAGTGACAGTCCTGCAGCAGAGACAAAGACAGACTCTAAAGAAGACTTGGAATAAATCCTTGTTTGGGGAGGGGTAAAAACAGAACAAAACAAAACAAAAAGAAGAAGCATACTGATATAGCCTCTAAACTACACCTTTCATTAGGCCAAAGCTTAACCAGAAACTTTGCATAGGTTTCCCCACTCTGCTGATATTTTGACAATGGTGTGCTCTCTCTTTCTCTTCCTCTCTATCTCTTTCTATCTCTCTGCGAGTGTGTGTGTGTGTGTGTGAGAGAGAGAGAGAGAGAGAGAGTGTGTGTGAGGAGTCTCTAGATATCCTTTAATGTGTGATAATTTGTCAAAAAAAACAACAAAAAAAACACAAGACCACGAGACCAACAAAAATCCTCAAGAGCTGTAAAAAAAGGTATTATACTATTTATATATGTAAGTTTTTTTCTTAAATAAATCTATTGTATACAAGCACCTCAAACCGTGTGAGACCTTAAATAGCAGCACATTACAGTGCAGGACTACAGTACAGTAGGAAGGGCTTTCTTAAGAAATCTCATGTTGTACTTTGTATATTGCCTTAACAAATTTATTCATCTATAAGCCCCCACTGAAATGAGGTTACGAGCCTGAGGCGAAAAGGACCCGCTCGACTCCTGCAGAGTTTTGATATGAAAGTAATTATTTTCCCGGTGGCTACTGCAGGGGGATTCAGTTTATTTTAGCTCAAAGGGGGTTATAATACATTACCGATTTCTAGTGATATGAAATCACATAAACTTCCAAGAATAATAGAATTAGCATGAAAAGGCCTGGGTGTCAAATTGAAATAGGAAAATAATAGCCCCGGCAGCTGGGAGTGTGTGTGTTTGTGCATATTGGATAGGAGATGGGGATTCGTGGGGAGGCATTTTCATGAGCTCCTTTTTTTTTCTCATCTTCTTCCTCTTCTTCTCCCTCTCTCTCCACTTTGTCAGGGCCCCTTGTAGCAGGGCTATATTAAGATAGATGTTCGATGATATCCCTCATTGTTCTGTCGCTTTACATTGATGTTTCTGTGTTATCAGCCTATTGATCATGCGTCGGCTGTAATAGGACGGGCTGAGGCAAACGTGCCTATTTACAATAGCAGAACACATTTGTTCTAATAGGGTTGGTGGTCCCCAGGGAAGCCATGCGGGATCTGGGACATCTGCTCCCTTTTGCAATATTAGCGGTGTTGACCACAATATCACGTCGACCCAAAGGAAGAAATGTCGAGGCTGGTTATGTGGCGTGGAATAGCATTTAAAAAAAAATGTAAGAGAAAACAAAAAAAAAAAAAAAAAAAATGCAGTCCAGCTATAGCTGCTCATACCCTTGTTAAAATCCACAAGCCCTTTAGTGTTCTCTTTGGGTCTTGATTTGCAAATAAATTGAAAATAATCAGAGGGGTGAGCTTTACGTCTGAGCCGGCGCAAATGAATTTCTGAGCCAGTGTCCCTTTCAAAATATTTACATAAATTTCAACCCATGCAGCTGTTTGCTCTAGGAAGCAATGTCTTATTAGGTTGGTGGGGGGCAGGGGCAGACACACAGCCAACATGGCACGCACAGTGAACATGCACAAGATTAGGCCTGCATAGGCTGCGCTTTAGAGGTGTAACCTCTGTGTCTGCATGCTGCTTATATGTGCTGAGATTATAGAAAGTGCATTATGGTGTTTTTTATTATTTTTTATCCATTTATTTATTGGATCTTTTATGATATCACTATAACTTTTCGATAATATTCTGGCCACCAGTGAGTTTGCAGGGATCTCCAATTAATTTAAGTTTTGAATGACAATGATAATTTGTTTTATAAAATATTTCCATTATTAAATTAGGAATATTCTGACACAATTCAAGACGTAAAATAATAAATTGATAGGTCAAGTCAAAAAAATAGAAGGTTTATTTCTTCCCCAAATTGAGGGATAACCGGGTCCAATTTGCAATAACCTCAGATTCTTCGGTGTGTATTTTTCCATGCTACTCTTAGGCTATTTGGGACGTATGCCCAGTTCATCCATAATTCATTAGCACACTGAATAGGAGTATCGCTGGCTGCACATTGGTGGCCTTAAGGTGAAATTAGCGATTTGCTTAAGTAGTTAAGCTTTTCTTGCCTGAGAGCTGCACGCTGCATGATTCAAGACAAACTATCAATCGATATGCCCAGGCAGCCTCCAGGAGATGTGTCGTCCATGAATCATACTTTATGAATTCAATTTATACCCGGAGAAATTTTCAATTTGAACGCCGGATCATTATGGGAGAGTGTAAATTGTTTTTGCTCTATTATGCATCGGACGCCATCATTTTTCTTTCTAATTACGGAGGTGTCAGGTCGGGCTGTCATGCAGACGCTGATTTTCAATTTAACTGATCATCATGCATTCATTTTCCCATTTGATAAATCTGCTATCTCGAAGCTTCTCCATGCCCGGAATGCTAAAAGAGAGGCACAGATTGGCAAAGTAATAGGGGCCTGTATGCGGCAATAAGTGCAGATCAGGCAGCTAATTTAGCACCTCCTGGTATTTCCATTTCCATTTCTCATTTCCAACTCTCAAAGGAGGAAAAGCAGCCCAAAGGCAGAAAGCTGGTAGGCTTTTCACTATCGGAGAAAGACAGGGAAAAAAATCTACCAAAACGGCTTGTTTTCAACCACACATTTCCTAAATTAGGATATCAAGCTTAATTAAGGCTAATAGAGTTTTCTCAGTATGTGTTAGTTTTATTTAATAGAAACAAATTTGCACAATTAATTATGGCCATGATATTAAGGGTCTCATTTGCAGCATTCGAGCTGCAGTCGAAATCAGCGTCTTCAGAAATAAGCCTCTCATTTCCAAGCCAAATGACTAACCAAATGTTTTTATACCAGCTTCCATCACACACACCATATCGGGTTATTCCCCATATTATATCCAAGTAAACTAATTAAGAAGATTAGACATAAATTGATCTATTTTTCTGCACAGGACGACTGAGTGTAAATATCTGCTGTTTATTATTACAGAAATTGCATTATTTTGATTTTTAGATCTTTCCAAACATTTCTTAACTTTATATAACAGCAAAAACTAATGTTTTCCCTTTGTCAAGTGGAATCTGAGCTTTTGCATTACTGCTGTACCCACACACCTCATTGGACACAAATGAATGAATTTCCAAATAAGTGTGACAGGGAAGGATTTTGCAAGTTTCATGCTCAAATCAACTGAAATGGACAATCTGTGTTCTCGCCACAAATCCGTCTGTCTGTACAGGCTACTCTTGTGCGCTTTGTGTCGCTGTATGAGATCCTAGAGGCTTGGATAAGAAAGAACCGTGTCACTTTAAAAAGGATCCTCCATAAAATAAAATGGCACTTGACATTTGGCTTCTCCTGCAGCAACTCTGCCATGCCTTTTAGGATTATTTTACATCTACATACTCATTAATGCGCCGGTGGATTTAATCATTCTTATCTTTCCTGTGCATACCTGGGATAAGCCTGAAATTACCATCTGCATTGATTTCTGGACGATCCTTAAAATAATTTTAATTATCTCGGAGTGTTTCGCGAAAAATCCCCCTAATCAAAATTTAGTTAATAACACTTGAACATTCACAGCTCACGTCACTGTGGAATGTTAAACGCAAAATAGCAAATCTAGGCGAATTTAAAAGATTTATTAACATTGAACATGTTTACTAAATAAGATTAATTGACCATATAACAACCATCTGCACATTGACTTTGTCTGATTTTTTAAAAATTCCTAAAAAAAATAAATTTTTTAAAATTATTTTCACACAATAACCAAACTCAAAGTATTAAATATATACTATATTTTGCTGCTTTTTATCATCCACCCTGGATGACACTAAAAATTGGATTTAAAAGAGCATTAAAATGTAACTTTATTTTGTAGCAAAACATTGCTGCCATCATAAAATATAACTCCTTTCAGTAATGGTTACCATGATCTATTAGGACTAAATAAATCTCCAAGACTTATGAAAACAATTCTGAACACATAGTGTATGACCAGCAATACATGGCATATAACATAATATGATATGATAAAATGAAAATAAAATAAAATAAAAGCATGCTCTTTTATTATATATTATGTAATGCTGGTCTGCCTAATGTGTAAAGAGATTTTTTATTCTTTTATTAGTCCTAGTGACATAATATGCCAATCGTCACAACAATATAATTGTAATCTTTCTGATAAATAAGGTTTTCCAAATTACTTTCCTCAAAAAAGTACCAGAAATTAAACAGAGCAGTCTGCACAATGAAAGCTGGAATGTTAGCCCACACAGAACTTTGCGTTCGGACAAAAAGACAAAAATATAATGAGGCAACAGCTAGATTCTGTGAAGTTATAAAGCCAAATATTTGCAAAAGGGCAAACACCTATCTTTTAAACTCATTTGGTAGGCTTACATTCATTATTAGGCGACAATATAGTCATATAAACACAATTTCAGTTTTTAAAAAATATATCTTGCTTTCCCCACATGCGGAAAAAAACTTTAATGTAAAAGTGAGAACTATACTGCTATAACAACACATGAAAATAATACAAATTGATATGCTGAGCGGTGACCAATCGCACAATCAAAACTGTCTTTTTTACTTTGAAGAAGAATGAGAAGTGCAATAACATCCCTGCAATAATTCACTGTTTCCCTCTTCCTTTAAAAAAAAACGTCTTCCTCATTAAATATTGCACATTTCTGCATTATGCCGGCTCCATATTGTCTTGGAATAGCTGAAGGGAAGGATTAGATATTAGACTCCTCTTCACAATAAGAGCACTTGCATCCTTGTATGATGATGTGAGAGGTGACAGGAGTCTTTTCAGAATGGTCACACCTGTTACTATCTGTCTGGCCTCATTATCTAAAGTGGCCTGTATTGTGCTTTTGGATTACAGAACCTAACAATTCACAGGACAAAGAAAATATTAGAAAAAGCCAACGATGTGTTAAAAAAAAATGTCTTGGCAGTTTAAGGATAAGAGGGTCTTCTTATAAGGCTACTGGCAGACATGCTTGGACATAAATTTCAAAGCAAATGAACAAGTGCTTTCTGACACCTCACTGTCTTCGGTACTTAAACTCGACAGCTTCCTCCTTCCAAAAAGCCACACTGAAGTCATCATGTATCAAAATGTTTGAAGTGATATTTGGTGCAAGTTTGGCAACTCCTACTCTGACATTCTACTACAATATCCAAAATACTAGACTCACAGATCCTTACAAGATCATTTAAAAGTACTTCAGTTATCTCCAAATTTTAAACGCTCTGATGGCATTTGATTTAGATTGTCATGGTGATCAAATCTGGTTCAATTTCTCTAGATGAGGTTCGTACTGAGTCGGCTCCCAGGTGAGTTTGAAATGTAATAAATAGAAAAACAAACCAAATAAACAAAGCCAATTTGGAATGTATTTTTCTTGTGTGGTGAGTAGAAGCACATCCTCATGTTCAGTTGCTATACCCCGTAGAGTGTAGGTTGCACATTTAAGGAACAGTTCAGATTTTGTGTGAGGTTTTTTTTCATATGATGTGGTATGGTATGACTTCGATGCATGGAGCTGAAGCTAGAGGTCTTATAGCCTGTACTTTGTGAGGCAGAGTGACATGTGAATAGGATCCATGGCAACTTCTCAGTCTTCTCTTGCAGACAATCAACACATGTGGTCTTTCATGGAAAAATCAGTAACATTATTCCTAAAGGTTTATTCAAATTTGATGACAAAATGGTTACATTATTTCATAATGCTATTTTATACATCAAATATGTGAATTATAATGTTTTGCATTAATGTATAAACACATACTCCAAAATGTCCAATCCCGCAAGGCACAATCTATACATACTATACAATACATATATCTATACATGCCAATTATCACCTTCTGTGGTGAGTCTATTTATGAAAAAAAATATGGTTTAAACAATTTACAGCGAAATTCTTGGTCTTCTTTTGGCTCCAATCTTGTACATGTGTAGGCTAATTGGCAGACTATTGTCCAAGTGTAGATGAAGTATTTGGAGCCTTCAAATATCCTTTGGATGCTTATTCGGTCTTGTTGGTGCAAATGCAACATACTTTTTTTTTTTTTTAAATGATCACACATGCCATTGTCTAGCATCCTTTTTTAAACATTAGTATGTCATAATAGTCACAGGTGTGTGGTTTGCATTATTTTAACAGCGATACCACTGGATTAATCAAGTACCGCTTCTCTTAATAAACCAAATTATTCTGCATCAGCAAGAGAAACAAAAAATGGCAACAAAATGCAGCACAAAATGCTTTCTTTAAAATCAAATTTTCATTTTGATCACATCAAAATGTTCAGTGTCAACATATATTCATGCTAAAAATAACTTCAAAATAACAACTATCATTGTTTTTAATCTCTTTGTCTGCTCATGACAAATCAGGCATGATTAAGGTGCCATATTGTGTATTGTACACCAGTGGATCTCAAACATTTTCACGTCAAAGATCCCTAAACTGGCACAAGTTACACCACGGACCAACATTTGATGAGATTTTTGCTTTTAGATGTTTTATTACAGAAAATAAGGCGGGTGTTTCCTCTGTCATTTTAACACAGCTCTGGTGCTTTGGGCAATAATTCTATTAGCTGAGGTTCTAATGTTAAAAAACGTTTAGATTATTATATAATCATTACTTTTAAAGCATCTGGACTATACTTTGTTTAGTTATAGATAACATTTAGGCTAAATTACAACACTGGTATATGAAAACTATGACCAAATAGTCATACTTTCTGACATTTTGTTACCCATGGATGGAATTGCAGTGAAATTAAATTGCTCCCCTTTTTGCTGGAAGAACCTCAAGGACCCATGGGGAGCCCCAGACCCCCATCTGAGAGTCGGTTTGTGGGGCCTATTTGGGGGGACTGACCAAAAAATCCTGAACACAGAAATCATACACAACAGTTTAACAGTCTAACTCCACGATTCAGTACTACACAGATCTCAGTCTTCTCATGTGTTTTCAGCAACTATTTTCTAACATGTATAATGTGCTTCGAAGAAAAATTCTCTTACACACACACCTTCAGGTTAGGGAGATAATATGGACATGGTTAAATGCTGGGATGGGACACAACAAATGAGACAGCAATGTGTCTCTATAGAAAGTCACCCACATCCCTGGCAATAAGCTGCCACAAGGCATGCATGACATGCTTGGTGAAAGAGCTAGTGGATGAATCACACAGGAACAACTCACGGTGAGATCTAAGACCTGCCAGATCGTGAGGCAGCACATAGTCAACAGACCCTCCATGTGCTGGTGGCTTAGCCAGAGCAGAGTACAAGATGTAGGCGGAGTTAGGCTGTCAGTTGGGAGTGGCTTTAACGAGAACGTGAAAGCAATCCTTGATCCAAGAGGGAAGGGTGACACTGACAGAAAACTCCAGGCAATAACAGCAATCGGCCTTGCTTCTAAAAGGTTTGGTGTAGTACGTGATGACCAGTGGCTATGATTAACCAGCTGAGGCAGGAGCTTAGGCCTTTGAAACAGCAGTTCAAGGAGGCACGAGACAAAGTGAGGGGAACTCTACTCAAGAGGACCTTCGTTTCATGATGAAAAAAGAACCTTTCGAACATTCAGAAGGACATCACAAGAGGTTTGTAAGAAAGGAGAGCAAGAGAACAGGTTGGAGTGGATTCAAGAAAGAGCCATTTGGGTAACAAATATAATACTTTTACATGCTCCAGAAAGATCAGTGGTCACCTCCACAACACATACAGTAATGCAGGAAGAGAAGAACCTGCACTTCCTTCAGGTTCCCTATTGAAAGAGGAAAATGTATTTTCTGTACTGCTGAAAAGATTATCTCCAGGGGGAATTCTTCAGTGCACGAGGATGGAGTTGGTAATGACCACTGGAGCTGATTAGAGATGTTCAGGAAGGTATAAAGGATGATCCACAGATAATATTTCTTAGTTTCCCAACAAAATTTGGTTTCTAATTCTTGATTTGATGCTCCAGCCTCCTGAAGTTTCACATTCGAGAACATCAGTTTTGTTTCCCATCAAAGGACAGCTGAGACTACCTTTATGCTCACTCCTGCTTTATAGAATTATAGGTTTCAGATTAAATAGTCTACCTTTTCAACTTCTAGCCAAATCCCAAAATCTAGCATACACAAGCAAGATCCTGGTTCCTGGTGATGAGAGGAGAGGTTTTCTGCTACTTGCAGCAGTGGGAAAATTAGTGCAGCCAGGTAACCTCAGTGCTTGAGGTCCCAGTATAGGATTTCATAGTTCAATAAGCCTGTAATTTCTTTGAATCTTTCTTGCTGGATCAATGTGAATCACAACCAGGTTGTATGTAGCTCAGAAGAGGAACCCTGGAGAACATCCTCAGCCATTGCCTGAAAGCTTAGGGGGGAGTGAAACTGTCTTTTGTTCAATAACCACATCCCAAAGGTCCGCAGAAGCATCATCCAAGGCAAGACATTGCTGTGATCCAAGGAAGAAGAGGACACAGCTCCAGAGCTGAGTCCCATGCGGACTTCTCAAAACAGCACAAGGCTGGCAGTGGGTTTTTGTTGAATTAGGGGTTGCACATTCTCAGAGACCATCATATTGACCACTGCTGGTCAGAAAAGTTTTAAAAAGGGTCTGTTTGAAGAATCTACACAGTTGGTCAAAGTTTAGCAAGTGGTTTCCCCAGAAAAACGCCTTCAGATTGAATGTGATTTTTGTTGGATTCAGTTGATTTTCAAGTGTTGATGTGTGTGGCATCAGGGGGCTTGAAACTTTTTTTTTAAAAAGGTAAACTGTATGAAAGAAACATCAACATGAACAAAAGCAAGAAAGCAATCTGAGCATTAAGGTTGGGCAAAATCACTCAAGGCAGAGGTTCCCAAACTTTTTTCGTGCCAACTCTTCCAAAAAAGCATTAGCTTATGGCTGCCTCCCCCTCTTTTCCAAGATGTCTTTAAACACCTGACACTGACTGTTTTTTCAGCCTCTGCTGGGTACTTTTGTTTCAAGTAATGCTGAAGTTTAGACCACAGTTTATGAGGGATGCATCATACTTATGAGTTTTACTGGACTGGGAGTTCTTTGGATTTTTTTGCAGCTGAGCTTTTGTCAGCTGGGCTGCTGGTCTGCTTGTCTTTTCCTTTTCAATAACATATCAATTTTTGTGCGTTCACACTAAATTTCAGGAGCAGAGCAGCTTTCGACACTGACAGCTTGTGATGTGATGACTGATGTTTTGACTGGCGGGCAGTTATAAAGGTTGGTATATGGCAAATAAGATTTTGATATTTTATAAATTATTATAAATTATGTTTGACAATAATTCACATAATGATGAATCAGTTTAATTTTTTTATTTATTTTTTATTTTTTTAATTGCAAGAATTAGTCAAGCGTTCCCCATACTTTTGATGCTTTGTGGCTATTTTTACTCACATTTCCACCTTTAACTTGTGTATCTTGTAGGTACTGTAGGGCCAGGCAATTTGAATATGATATGATACAGAAATTATTATATTGTGTTATTGGTTTAGAAGCTTTGTTGTGCAAGGTAATCACTTATTAAAAACAATCAAAATTGGATATTGTAGTTTTTGTTTTATATTAGGAGAATTTTGTCTGATGCAAAGTGTAAAAGTGGAACACAGCTCATTGCACCAAACAGATTGTTTTGCATGTGACTTAACATATATTTACCATGTCAGAATATATATCCAAATAAGAACCAATCACTATTGTACTTTTGTTTGGGATCAGTTAAGATGTTGTTGTCTTTAAGCATTTTATTTATTTATCGTTTGGGCCAATAAAGAATCAACATAACAAAAAAGACCCTGCAATTAACACCATAAGGCTTTGGTTATTTGTCTTTGCTCTAAATAAAAATACACAAATAAACCTTCCCTGGCTGAATCTGTAATTGTGATTAAATTTGTTGTTTCCCCGTGCATTAAAAATTAACTCTAAAGAAATATGATGAGTGAATGAATATTTTAAAATGTATGAAGAGTTAAAGGTGAAAAAGACAAGTATGCATTAATTGGGATACACTGTGTTCATGGTTCGGCATGTATACCTCATATCTGCATACAGTATCAACACCCAATCCAATTACTGTTGTATTTTGTAGTCTTAAAGATGCATCTATATTGAAAAACTCAGAAAATTCTGTATACATGGCTGTGTGCAGAGGCATATCAATAAAGAAAAAAAAAAAGCATCCATGCAAGTGTTAGACCACTTTGTGTATGTAAACACTTGCCGGCATATGTCAATTTAATCTGGGATACTGAGACAATAAACTTCATTTTATCACAATTATTGTTGTTTTTGCGATTAGTGCAAGCCTGGCTTTCACAGTAGTGTTTGTAATATTCTGTTTATGCACATGCACATGGATATTTGTGATCGAGACGAGAAGGTGCATATAAACAGCATTTGCTGAATCGCACCTTAACCGGAATATCAGCTATTATCTGGAATACTGTGTGCATGTAAATGTTGTCATTGGGGGTTTACCGCTTGGTGGTGATTTATATGAAAAAGACAAGCATTTTCCTTCCTTGACTTCCCAGGGAATCTGTGCCCTAGAGGTTAATGAAGTGTGAAGTGTGAAAACTTCCTGAGATGGGATGAGTTAAATAGTGTTCTCAGATGTTAAAGCAACACTGTCCAAATTTATTTGTGTGTGTCAGTTCTTTATAAGTCTTAAATCTGGCAAACATGCCCCATGGGCCATCTTCTACCACTGTTGGGGCTAATGCCATCTTGTGTGTTCCAGTCTGTCCACATAAATGGGTATAATAACAAGATCTAAGTAAGAATTTGATTTGAATTCATGGGATTTACTGACATTTGTCTTACTATTCAATGGTTATAATATCACATATATTGAGAAATTTCACATGCAAAGATAATAACGCCCTCTCTCTTCATATACTGGATCTGAGCACAAGTTTGTAGTAACTGAGAATGATGAGCGATGAAACTGTCTGCCAGATGTCAGTCTTAAAGTCAAATAAAGGCATTTATCTCTACATTTAACAGATAAGGTAGTTCTAAGTGTAATTAATATGATGTCATGTAAACTGAACAATTAGAAACTACCAATAAAGAACTGCTGCAGTCTCATTCTGAGGTCAAGTTAGCAATAATACATATGCAACGTCTAGTCAGACTTTCAAAACAAAGCTTTCTGACAAACATATTAGGTGACAGTCGTGGCTAGGTTTAGGCAACAAAAATACTTGGTTAAGTTAAGCAAAACATCTTGGTTTGGGTTAACATACTTCCTAAAAATGGGGACTGAACATTAGTCCGCCTTGAGAAAGTCCTGTGAAAGCACTTTTAATGTGCTAAGCTGTGCCGAGTCAAGCTCGAGGTGGAGCATCTCTGGAGTGGGGCCAAAGCATGCTGGACTCGCCTCCAAGCAGGCTGCGGTAACATCTTTTGTTGACTGTGGCCAACTGAGATGACCCTGTTTTTCCTCTTGCAGGACCTAACTCATGTCTGTGCAGGACAGCAGAGTGAAAGATGCTTTTTAGAGTCTCTATGTGTTCAGCTCTCCTTAATTTTGTAGCTACTAACTGAACTTGTGTGGTTTCTCTCCTGCATCACTGTTTGTACTTTCATGTGCATTATTTTACCATTCACTTTCAGCTCAACAGGAGTCGTGTTAAGTTACTGCCGATGAAAACTCAACATTTCCAGATCTTGCTGCTTCATATTGAAACTGTTTAAAAAACAAAACAAAGAGGTACTTTTACTGTGAGGAATTTATAGGATATGAAGTGTTTATTCACTAGTTTATAGCAGCTCGACTCAAGCTAAAATTGTCTGCAGTTAAACCAGATACACCTTCAAGCAGGAAGCCCTGTGTCTGGTTAGACTTCCAAAATAAAACACCAGGCACAGAACTTTCACACAGGAAGCTGGGGTTTGGTTCCCATGTGAAACCAAAAGTTGGTAGTTTTAAGAAAGTAGTTATTTTGACCCAAACCATGATTTCTTTCCTAAACATACCTAAACCTGACCAAACTGACAGTCACCTGAAATGTTTGGCAGCAAGATTTATCATGAAAGTCTAATCAGACGCCATTTAGTCAGGTTTAAAACCACTTGGTGAACAATCAGCATTGACTATTGGAACCTGACGCTGGTGTCCTGTGTGCAAATCATGTGTTTTATCCATCCCCTGCCGGTACAGCACATTCACACATGCATGTACTTTTCACACATCAGCGTGGCAAAATATGAGACTGACACTGTATCCTCAAGAGGATCATCAGATCCATTACATGACATATGTAATAGTAAACAGTTAAATATAATGACTGCTAAAACTCTATAGAAATCCTGAATTTAAATAAGAAATAATCGTTCAACAATTCACACTGTATTTGTCGATGTGGTTGACCAAGTCATAAATGATTTGCACAATGCTACAGAAATATTTGGATCGGAAAATTCTTTAACCTTTGCCATAAGTAATGAATTTCACAATTTAACAATAATAATAATAATAATAATAATAATAATAATAATAATAATAATATACTGATAAAATCTTTGGAATGATGTACTTCAACCTAACAATATGACCTCTATAATGGATAGAATATGTGCCTAAGGGAGACTTCACTAATAGACATTTTTGGTTGCAATTAAAAATGGTTCCCATGAAAGGTCTGACATGTCCTCCAAGGCAAGAGTCTCAGACCCGGCTCTTTCCTTTCGTCATTAAAGTGGTATTGCAAATGTTCTTAGCACATCAAGGCCAAGACCTCAGATCTCACTATTACATGCACATTATTTAATCCTTGGGCTCTCTGGTAGTACTGACATGTACAATTTCTGTCATTAACGTGCCTGTAAGCTCAGGGATGGACCAGACTCAAAGATCCACTTGAGGTCCAGTTTTTCATTTAATGGCCCAGGGGAAGTAAGGTTCAACTGGGCCTGAAATGTTACTATAAAAGTGCTCTGTAGAGGAGCATGTTATGGCTCTGTAGCTGGCTCAATCGATCACATTAGGGCTAAGGAAGTGGCGAGATGTGACAGCCCAGAAACATTTCAATACTGACACAGTGTGTCTGAGAGCTTCAAGCACACTTCTGAAAATAAAAAATGCCTTGTATCAGTCCTGTAAATGGGTGTGATTAGTCATAAAGGAGCTTATTGTGCAGAGGCTGGAAGCAAATTAGAGGTGATAGTGGGACAGAATCAATGCTGTTTACCTCTTGGAGGTGTGAGCATATCCATCAGCAGTGCCGAGGATGGCCAAGAATCCCTCCTTCCCAACTCGTTATTGACAGTTTGAGGAGGACCTGAGGAAGGAGCATTTTAAGACATAACATTCATTTCTCTGCTATCGATGAGGAGACAGGGCTTTCAAAATAAGTGATTAAGAAAGGGACGAAATAATTAAAGCACCACCTGCAGGTTCTTAAGCCGGATGCAGGCAGTTTAGAGAAATGCATACATTCATCTTGTCCCTTTCTTTAAAGGCATACAGTGTGATCTATACAGTGTCTTCTCTATAGGTTTACAGTTTGCAGGTTTTGATTCTTACTATAAATATAAAAAACGGAAAATGCTACCACAGACATTCGTTAAACTATGTTATAAAGCCATGTAAGAATTGGTATTGTTTTCTGTCTTGGTGTCCCTATAATTTTAAAGTGAAATTCACTTTTACACCACTGTTATAAATACAAATTGCACCTTCGCTCCCACCCCTCCACCCCATGTACAGCTGAACGCATGCCATTGGTTAACAAGCTGAAGTACAACTTTGCCAACAGACCCAAACAAGCAAGCACAAAAACACAAGACATAGGAACCCAGCTAATAGTTCAACAATAAGAGGGCCAGCTTGGCATCTGTCTTGCAGCCTTTTATTTCATGAAGTTCTCCAAGACAGTTCAGCCTCTTGGTCAGTCAGTCCCTCTTTTTCTCTTCTTAGCTTCCGCCATCAACTAGCTACTTCTTATAGCTATCTGATGATGCATAGTTGGCAGTGCATGGCGTAGTGCCGCAAACGTCTAGCAGAAGATCATACCAGCTCAACCCAAATTACATAGAGCAAGAAGTTATTTAGGGAGCAGAGTTGTCATTGTGGTGTGCACCCAGTGGACACAGCAAAAGTGGTAATGATTCTGAACATGCTGGAATAACCAGCAAGGAAACTGAACATTTTGTAAATTTACTTCACAAAAACAAATAATCGCAGACTTATCAATATGATGGATGACGCATACTTACAACTGCACTCACTAAGTTACAAATTCAATCTGGAACTGCTTCATGCCTCCTGTCTGTATTGCTCTTGGAGTCCAAGTCCTGTACATCACCTTAGTAGCAGTACTGTTTTCCCAGTCCTCAAATTGGTTTATGTCAGCCTCAGAGGCTCTGTCCCAGTCTAACAGGACCGCTAACTGAACTAACTAGCCAATGGCAGCAACAGCACAGTTAGCAGCAGTGCACCAGTTACAAGAGAAACAGTCCGTGTTGCAGCAATCCCCTAGGCCTAATGGCACCATGCAGCTCCCAAATGGAGTTTGAGGTGATTTTTTTTCTGCAACTTACAAATAAATTAAAAAATGGTCAATTAAGACTCTTATCACGACTAACAGTTTAGTCCTCTATTGCTTAATTTTAGCAAATTAGATAGAGATATTTATTGTTATATAGTACAATGCTAATTGTCATTAATTTTCAACAGGAACTGTCTAGTCTGTCATTCTGTCATTAGTGAGTAAATGTTCCTTAAAGAGACCCATATTGAATCTCAGCCAGCAGATTGTCATTCTTCAGTGGAGGGACAATGATCTTAAAACAGTGCTAACTACCACTAACTACACTGCACAGATGCTTAAATGGTTGCGTGCAAAAGCAAAAGTGTATCTTCAGTCTGTCTGTTGTAACTGCACCAGTAGCTGTCAAATCACTTTTCTGACCGTGCCACAGATGTGTGTTGGCGGTTCCATCATCAGCTGCGACTGGAGAATACACCAAACAAGTCAATCACAGGGAGAGTCACACACTGGGAGGTAGACGACATTAAGGAAATAATAGTATAACTTCCAGCAAAGAGGTGAGCTGACCTAGTTCTAGCAGTAGACTCACAAGCCACAGTGTGTCTCAGAGGACTCGCTTCTCCTCCAGAGGAAGGTGACTTTGTCCTTGATGGAAGGCAGTCAGTGGCCTCTCCAGCACAACACAAGTTTTTCCTTCAAACAGGCAGATATGATGCAGGGCCAATGTAGAGGGCAGGGGATTCAAGATGCTATATAGGAATGATCTGTAAAATTAGACAGATATATGGTCACTGTTTTTTTGTAATGTTTTATACAATTCTGTGATTTTTGTAAAGTATCACGCCTGGGAAAACTAACTCTTGTTGTGCTATTCCTCCCCCAAACAGCAACTGTCCAATCATAGCTTAGCATGTGTAGATAAGCACACCAGTTCTGTTGGATTTCTCCACATTTGAAATGGATACATGGGCTTAAGTAAGAGTGATAGAGTTTGGGTGGCGGTTTCTTTTTTCACCCTCCACAAAACCAACAATACTACAGCAAATGTGTAAAAGTTGATTAAACAGTATAACAGTAAATAGAACTCCTGCACAGCCAGCTCGGCCTCATTCCCAACTCGTCTAATACTGATGTGCTGTCACCGCCCTTTGGCAACTCACATGGACACACACAGTACCTGTTAGCGGCTGAAAGAGACACACTGGGCTTTCAGATGACTTCAGTGTAAACCCATGGTGCCGCCAATGTAGTATAAAGAGGGAGAAAGTCCACATCTGAAGGGGGCGAGGTGGATGGATGACTCCATGACGTAACGTAACGCAACGCAATGTAACGTAACGTAACGTAACGTAACGTAATGTAACGTAATGCAACGTAATGTAACGTAACGTAACGTAACGTAACGTAACGTAACAAAATGTAGAGTAACGTACCGTACCGTAATGTAACATGATGTAATGTACTTATTATGATGTAATGTACTTATTATAACCCAAAACATGGTCTTACGCTAAACCTACACAAGTATTTTTGTTTCCTAAATCTAACAAACTGCATCTATGCCACAATGTTAACCACTGTTACCATCTACATCAGTTTGAGACGGTGTCTTATAGTGCTGCAAATGGATTAATATTGGAGTGAATGGACAGCCATGTGCAGCTCATACAAACACTGAGGGGTACCTTGTGCGGCTGTATGAGATGCCGAAGGGGCGAGTCAAAACGTTGGTATTTGACGAGTATGGAAGAGGACGGGTTGGCACAGCCAGTATTAGTGATCCGGTGCTAGTGGGTCACAGGAACATCTTAGGTAAGGTAGCAAAATAACCTGCTGCACACTGAGCTGACTTTACTGTGAGCGAACAATGTGTTTTGCTTGTGACCTCTTTAGGTCCACTCAGCTGAGGCTGTTTTGTAGCTTCTAACTGAATCTCCATGGTTTGAAGTTTAGTTTCTCTCCTGCATCGCTGTTTGTGCTTTGGTATCATGTTTAGTTACTCTTATGGAAAGAGCAACTGAAAGCTTGACAGATGTAGAACAGTAACTTGGGACTGTTAAAGATTAGTCTCGCATAGCCAGACCTATGCAAGCAGCGGTGGTGCACCTGCAAAATAATGTTGGGGGGAGACTTGTTTTGGTGGAACATTAAAATGACTACATCACTGCAAAAGAAAAGGTAACAGCTGCAAGCTTGTTTTCGTTCATACAACTAGCCTCCCAGGTGCTAATTTGCCATTTTCAGAGTGTAGGTTGCAGTTTGGAGGTTGTTGTCATTTCCTGGTGAAAACGCAGATAGCAGATGCTGCAATGCCGACTGAAACAAGTCGTCTACTGGCAGGCTTACATCTGGTGAGCCAGATTAGTTAAAGATTGAGAGAATTTAATGTCACACAACCTTTAATTGAGCATAAACTAACAGAATTTATGGATAGAATGTGAAGTGGTGTCAATGTTTTTTGGAAACATCAAACTTACTGAAAAATGCTTATTTTTTACTCTGTTGAGGAACTGATGGGAGCGTTTCTCAGAGAAAATCCATTCTAATTTGACAAATTCATCAGATTAAGTCCTCAAAGGAGTCTTGTCATGTTTCAAGCTAATTTCAATGTTGTTTTATAGTTGAGATACCTGCTGAGTCTTTTCTAAACAACTGTTTAGAAGCCAAATCACTTGGCAAATGTAATTTCTAAGTATCATTAAAAGCAGCCTTTTTTGAAATAATTGAGCAGACAACACACTGACAAAAGCCTGTTCTGTCATAGATCTTATAGCATGTCTGCAAATTCAAGATATCCTCCACTACAAAAGTGCTTTCCCATTAATGAATAGAACATGAGCTGAGGAAATTATTCCTTGAATTCTCTGGGCAGATAATGATTCTCATCTTTATCAGTGGTTTATCTTCTAAGGTCAAGATTAAAGTGAAAAGTGATGTGAACCCCCAGTGTCTCCAATTAAGAAGAGCGAGAGAGAAAGAAGGAGAGAGGGAATGAGAGAGAGCAGAGGTGGACTCTGCTACATTACTCTGCTTTCCGCTCCCTAACGTATCCCTGAGAAATAGAAAACAACACAATTAAATTATGACACCTGACACCTAGACCTCACATCAGTGTGAATCATAATGGACTAACCGCTGAACGTGAGATCCTGTCAGACGATTAATGTGATCACACACATTAGCACCTCTCTAGCTTGACACTTTCTGATGTTTTTTCTGTTCTTGATAAAGACCCCAGGATATATATCTATAGAAACTCTACAGTTGAGGCTTACAAGTGAAAAAAAAAACATACATTGTGCTGATATGTCTCCATGTGGTATCTATTAAGTCATTGCCTCAGTACAAGAACATACCCTTAGCAGGTAACCAGTGCAGCAATGCAACCCCATCTTCCCACTTCTGCTGTTCAGTCAGTGTTTTCAGACCAACAAATAAAAGCTCCTCTTCATGAGAAAGGTATCAAAGAGCTCAAGTCCCATTTTTCACACAGATTTCCTGCACAATTTTATGTTGTGCACTGTTTTACAGGAGAAATCTGTAAGAATATTTACCGTAATAGATCATAAAGTGACCACGTGTATGTCATCAGAAATTACGGAAACATGCAAAGTTCTCTGACAGCAACACTGGAGCTGCGGTATCCTCCTTTGAAATTACATTCAGGTTTCACGTTAATTAGAGTTCAAATTAACGCAGACTGTTTGTTGAATGAAGTGCCTCTTTATAAGTCGTAAGAAATCATTAATAATCTTTTAGAGGGAGTAGATGTTCAGGTAAATTGAGCAATATGTTAATGGAGTCTGGGAGGCAGTGACTGAACCCAAAGTGGTCTTTTGTTTTCAGCATAACAGGCTTAGCTTTACATTGACAGACAACCGACAGTTATAAACAGCTCATCAACTTAGAGTGTAGGTTTTCTCATCACTTGCCGTCGTCAGAATACAATGTTGAATTCGTCTTGTGCTCCTGCAGTGTTCCTGCAGCCGGCCTTAGCTTCCTCCAGTGGGGTTGAGGGGAAACAACTCACTTCAATCATTAACTGTATATTAAATATAGATTTCAACCAATTTAATAAACTGTCTCTGGCTCCAACTCACTATTTGGACCGCATTACTCATTTTTGGACACACTGTGTTAAATGATCAAACAAGCACATAGTCTGCCCCCTGCGGTGCCAGTTACCAAAGACCGTAGTGTTTTTTTTTCTCCCTCAATCAGGCTGTGGTTGTTAATGATTTTTTTTCATGTGGATGAAGGCAAAGAAGGTTGCAAAGTTTTGCAAGCAGGGGTGCTACTAGAAATTCTGCCTCTTCTGACAAGATGTCAGGCTGGACCCCCCTCACCCTGTATCACCTCAACTGTTCCCTCCACCTCGGGGTCCTATTAAGAATGTATTTTCATGAGACCCACTACCTGTGGCCCAAATTAAGAGACTTTCATCACCAGTAAAAATAGCTGCCTGGAGCAGCGCCTCCCTGCCGAGGGGTTGAAGGAGCTCTCAGTCAAGTGATGGAGGGGTGTTGTTACCGTGTATATTTTAATGTGTAACCAATCCAGTATAAGTACCCACACTACACTATATAATTTAATAACTTTTTGGCATAAGACTGTTACTTTCACAGGAAAAAAATCTCTCATCCTACCATGACATTTTTACCAAATCACATTATATTGTATCATTTTGCTGACCAAAATAAATCAGATTTTCCCATGGTGCAGTCAGGCTGAAAATTTGCGCTTCACAGAAAAGTTCAATCTGATAAAACTTTTACTTGAAAGTGTGAGATACTCCAATGTCCAGCTGGTTTAAGAGAGGTGGTAGGATTGACCTCATTCAGGAAATATTGTGTATTTATATTCTTGCTTTTTAACTCGACAGTGATATAACACAAGCAACAGAGAGGATGGGGTATTACATGTCTGTAGTTAGTGCAAGAACAGTGACATCACCTCAATTGTTATTCACATCTGGGGGGCAGCACAGCTTTGGCCAGAGGCATTACAGGTCATCCCATTCTTGTGAACATGATATCTCAAGAACACCTTGAGGGAATTTCTTCAAACTTGGCACAAATGGCCACTTGGACTCAAGAATTAACTGATTAGACTTTGGTTGGCAAAGGTCAAAGGTCAAGGTCACTGTGACCTCATGCCCGCCTTGTTCTCATGAAGCCGACATCTCAGGGAATTTCTTCAAACTTGTTACAAACGTCCACTTGGACTCAAGGATGAACTTATTCAATTTTAGGACTCAAAGGTGAAGGTCATGGTAACCTCACTAAACACAGTGGCTATACACAAATATCTAATAGGATAAAATGATGACATTTTAGATCCAGACATTTCTTACTGGAAAATATTTACTGGAATCATGCATATATGGTGAGAATTTCCATTTTTCCAAAAATACACTCAGCAGTCAACAGTCAACAGCTGCTTCAGTTTGAAATCTTGTTTTGGCTCGGGTATCTGCTAATGTTGACAGAACTTTGCAAATCTCCACTGGTTGCATCTGGCAGTTGTGGTGCATTGCAGTAGGTGTTTCACCATCTGTTGCCTAGTGGAGATCTGCACTCTACAGACTGCACTCTTCTGGTTTGGTCATAAAATCGCATTATACTATATCAGCTTTTTGTGTTCAAATGAGTAGGTTTTCCTATGATGCATTCAGGCTAAAATTTGCTTCAAATGTATTTCTGTGAGGAGACACTTTCACTTCGCAGAAGAGTTCAATCGGATTAAATCTTAAGACTTAAAATCGTGTGGTACTTCAATGTCCAGAGTTTTGGAAAAGTACCTAAATGATAAACTTATTTGTGACAAAGTGTTTTCAACAGCTATCAGTCAACATGAATCCATCAGAACCAGACTCATCAGATCAGCATCAGCCCTTTATTCCTCCTCTCACCTTCATCTTTCCCCCAGTGCTCGATCCATTTCCTCTTAAAAACCTTTCAGCCCTTGTTGCTCTAGAAAAGGTTTTCAGTTAGTGGTTAAAACAACCCAGAATTCACTGGTGCCTTTTGTTTACACCCCATGAATTTCACATATACTCACTTCACTTGTCTGTTGGCCCATGGTCCAACTAGTATTTGTGCTTTGATCTCTCTCAATCCCGAAAATACATTTTTAGGGAGGTCATATTGCAGGTTTGCTTGCAGTGCAGTCATTCTTGTTTTGGGTCATGTTTTTCTTCTTTCCTCCAGACAAAACTAAAGATCAACCAGCTGAAAACTTGCAAAAATTTTGGCTAGAATTCTAGACCTGCATGATATATTTCTTGAGCTGTGTACTTATAATATCCCAAATGTTTCCAACAATTGTCAAAACCAGAGAAATCCATAAATTATTCAATGTAATGGTGCATTTCCTCCCAGCCACTAGTTGCTATCACTTCCAGGATACGTCGGAGAGTGAGGAAGGAAGCTGGCAAACATGACTAAACATAAGGCAAATAAAATTTACCTGGTCATGTCAGATAGATTTTCATTGTTAATGGTGAAGACAACTCCCATGATCCCATGCTATTTCATGATGTCATCAAACTATGATGTTTGTTATTGTTTTAATGTTACAGACACCAGAGACCCCTTGTGGCAGAACTTACATAACATGCATTTAATAAAACAGATAAACATAAAGATGAAAGAATCATCCTTGCATTACCCTTTGATTTGAGAGTTTTACCACTATAAAGCAATTAAAACTAGGGTTGTGTGTTACAGATTGAAAGATTATCGATTCAAAGACGTGTTTCTACATTTTCAGCATTTTCAATAAATGTTGAACTTTGAGCTACGGTAGTAATTTTTTGTTTCCAAATGAGTAGAAATTACATTTCAGTACTAAAAACACACGCTCACATAACACATTACACCTACACATTATGCCCACATTATAACAGTGGGTGCTTTGTTATCAACACGAGGCTTGATTCAAGCAGTAAATCCAAGTAATTCAGTGGCAGCACAAAACAAGTGCAACACATTTAATTGCTGTATGGTATGGTGTCACTATAAGAGACCAGAACATTTTCTGTTATTTAAATAAAACCCCCTCAAAGATGAAAATATCACGGCAGCTACAGAGAAAGAAAAGCAGTAAAGTTCTTGACACAATAGCACTTTATGGTGTTTAACTTTAACACTTGAAATAAATACAGACCAAGCAACTCTCCAGTTTGCGATAAGAGAAAAATAACTTTTTAACAAATGATTTTTCTTTGATTTATCCAAGACTAGAAAGACAGCCAGAGCTTCCAACTATAGGACTACATTTCCCATATCAATCATCTCTGCAGCAGAATCCTAATGTAGCTGCAGTGGTAAATGTTTTTTTTTTACTTAGGTAAAAGTAATAATACCACTCCATAATAATACGCCATCACAAGTCCTACATTCAAGTAAAAACACAGAAAAATCATCAGCAAAATCATCTCACCAGCATAGCTCTCGACTCTTTAACTCATTACATTAAAAGTAAAAGCCAACATATACAGTCATAAAGAGTACAATTAATTTTAAGAGATTAATTTCATTTTTAGATTATAGCTTATGTTTGAAAGAACTTCTGTAATGAGTGTTAGAATATACTTGTTAGGTAATTTAGGGAAAAACCTGAAAGATATTGCAGTTGTGCTCCTCTGCTCATTCAATTTGTTTGACTGTGAAAGTGATTTCAATGCAATTAGAAACTGAAATGAAAAAGAGTCATTTCAAAATTAGCCATATTTGTGAATTATCTTGGATTCTGGCCCAGTTTTCATCTATGTGTTGGCCCTGGTGTTATTTTCTATGTGATTATTGTTGATCTCAGGTTTATACTGTAGTCTTCAAAATACTACAAATACTGGGGCTGGGGTTCATGACCTCAGTGTTTCTAAAATCCTGGCTATGGCCCTGGTCCCAGAGGACAGTTTACAAAATTTGTTCATGTCCTTAATAAAAAATTTACCATTGGTATTGCTTTCACATTATAACCCTTCATTTTACAAATTGCACTGAATGAAAATAACAGGGATATCACTCTATTTAATGTCCACTGGAACTGTTTCAGTGGCAGAATCAAGTCACTAAAACGCATCAGTTTAATGTGTTAAAGAGTCTCATTTTATTTTGTACAAACAATAGAAGAGACAAGGCTACGCAGGAAAAGAAAAGCAATCCTTTTGCTCCAGTGGTTCATGGCAGATAGATGATTCCTCCAGGTAGATTTTTTTAGTTCAGCTGAGCTGCATTGATTTGGCAGCATCGGGTGGATGTCACACATGCACTGAACAATGCTCAATGACTTTGCTATCCTATTCCCATTTAAATTGCCTCTACGTTTCCTTTCTGACACCTGTTTAAATCAATGCCTTCCTCTGCAGGTCATGGGCTGAATGTACTAAGGCGCACACCAGCCGCCTCTCAAATCCACTAAAATCAACACAATAATTGAAATATTTTCAAGCTGATTACACCGAAGCCCGGGGCTTGGCTGGTTGCTAAGAGTACGCTCCCTAGTTGCTAGGGGGAGTAAATCATCTTGCATTATTTGATTTTTGTTACTGATATGAAACTGCTAGTCCCTCGATTAAATGTCTCACAGTCAAACACCTAGGGGATGGACAGGAGAGAAAAAATAAAATAGTCACTGCGAACCTGTAAAATAGCATCTCTAACTTCTCTTTTCCGTGGGGCTTCAACACAAATCTATCTGCTTGTTTATGTTTGTTCCTGCTGAAATAAACAAAGCTCCTGTTCGGCTCTCATTGAGGAAAAACAGAAAGGACAGCGGAATATCCAGAAATCCCACATCACACTCAGGTTTCGTAAGATCATGAGTAATCTGTTCCTGTCCCTTTGATCAAAACAGATTGCATAGTCGAAACCATGTTTTATTTATTTATTTATTTTTTAGTAGCAATCTCAGTGCGATTTGGGCAGTAACAGTCTTATAAATAATAGTCAGTCAAATACAACAAGGGAACCATTGACTGAATAATATACTGTCATAGAAGATTTGAAGATAAATCAGCCTGACTTAAACAGGCGTTTCTACATGTGTCAGAACTTATGGATCTTACTCAGTATAGTCTGTATGGAATCACATTTAGCAGCAGGGCCAGGGTTTGTTATGGTGGGCCACACAATCAGTGTGACTTTCTGTGTTGGTCAGTCTGCGGCCACAGTGGCCGAAACCAGACCTGCATTATATTCACTTTTCTTGTAAAAAATATAGTATATAAAAACAAAATCATAACCCTTAAACAAAATTCATTATTTCCATGGACCGCAGCTACTGTTGAGGACACCAAAGTCACGTCCCCTGTATTTTTTTCTGGGTCTTAAATTTTTTTTTTTTTAATCAGGCCTATATTATATTTCTTAAAATATTAAATTGAAGTGACAAATTGCAGAAACTACTTAGTTGTATCATGGTGTGGTGTGAAGAAAGGTTGGAATCGTCTCGTCAGCAGAGCTGACAATGTGTCAGTCTCCTCTGAATCATTGTGCTGGTAAAGATTGTGATTTCCAATTTCCTTTTGCTCTCTAATTCTGCGCCTTCATGTTTTGAAGTTTTAAGCAGAAAGTTTTAACTTCGCACACTGCCTTTACACTCATTTTATTATTTAAATAAATTCTAATGTTCGTAAATTTATTTTTATGTTGTGGATGGGTTCAGGGGTCTTGGCCTGGCCTAACATTTAGATGATGGCTTGTAAACGTGACTGATGAATATTGGAATGCCTGAAAAATACTGCAGTTGCGCTCCTCTTGCTCAATTTGTTTGACAGTGAAAGTAATTTCAACCCAATAAGACGCTGAACAAAAAGAGTCATTTTGGTCATAGTTAAGACTTATCTTGTGTTGGCTTCATCTATGTGTTGGCACTGACACTATTTCCTAATGAATAGGTTTACACCACAGTCTTCAAAAGTTTCTCAAATGGGCATGCCCTCAAACCCATGTATTTCTAAAATGCTGGTGACAGCCCTGCCTGGCATTTGGCCTTTTCTGCTATCAAAAGATGACAACACAAAAGGCTAAGTGTCCTCTAAAATGATGAAATCCCAGGCCTGCTCCTCACACTTTATACAGAGTGCTTGCTTTAATAACTCTATGTGCAGCCATGGTAACACAAGGTAGCTAGTAAGCAAATAGTAAGAAAACAAGCTTGTTGTTATGAAAAATCTAAAATAAATATTAAAATCATTACTTTCTCACCAGCTTCTCAGGTTAAAATTATTGTGTTTAATGTTGCAAAAAAACAATAGTAGGTAAAGTAGGAGCAAAGTGTGTGTGTTATGAAGCTAAGAAGGAGTGTTTTGGAGCCACAAACAAAATCCTGTTAGGGTCACTGAAATCCAAGGGTGGCCCTATTTAGCAGGAATTTGAGAATTTGAGAAAAGTATGAGTCTGGAAGCTCCTTGATACACCTGAGCAGATTATAACAAGCTCTAATATATTTATTTTCCTTCCCTCAGCATGAAAATATAAGGGCCCACAGTCTACCACACTTCATGTCTGGGATCTGATGCTCACTGATTACAACTGGACCTTCACTCTCATTCCATTTAATATTAATACTGCATTGAGGAGGATTTTCTCCAAAGACTTGTCAGACATTGAGGGCTGCTCCAGCCGGCCTTGTCAAATGAGATCAGTGCTCACCATAATGGTGAGGTCAAGTGGAGGGGCAGCCTCTCAACTCCATAACAGCCTGACAGCGAGCATTATATTCTGCTCTGTAAGTATAGATGTACGCACATTAAAAAAAACTACAGATGCACTTGACGCATGTCCAAGGTGTGCCATATCATTAAAAAAGTGTCAACGTAATCCTCCAAATGGGTGTCAGCTGAATTAGTTAATCTACTTATGCAACATTAGATTCTATCTATCAAAGGACTGAACTCCTGTGAAGAGAATACAAGCCATTTAACAATATTCCTTGACCTCAGCTATGAGCTGGCCCCTGAATTTGTCGTGCTGCAGCCAACAGGAAAAAGCTGGCTGACAGCTCCACTAAAGGGAGGGTGAGTGGTGATCAGGACCTGGCTGCTAAATAAACACCTAACCGCGGACCAGAGTCCCTTCATTAGACGGACGTCAGGTCTGGCTCATGGTAGTTGGATCGATAAAGCAGTGCCACTCTTTTTTTTTTATTTACCAAGTAGCACATTTCTTGTCGCTGAGTTGTCTTTAAACTGTGCCGCTGTTTAACTGCTTTATTCAGCCTCTGTATGAGACCATCTGGTCCCCTGTCCTGTAAGTCTCTTCTAAAGCCCGGGCCTGACAAGCAAGAGATATGTCAATGCAGTCCTCAGCACAAAGCAACATCTGCCATGCCTGACGCCCACTATTGTATGGCCATTTAATCTGTCCCCCTCCTCCCCTTAACGGCACACAACAGTTCCTGGTATTATGTTTTGCCACTCAATTAGCATTATCATCCCGCTGAAATAGAAGCCAATTTACCTTTAATGACGTGATTGTTAGATGAGTGACAGCAGTCGGCGCTGCCACTATCGCTAGATAAACGGAGGCCTGCCCCTGTTTTCCTGACTGGTCGTGCCGAGGGCTGGGAAGTCAGAGCCAGCCAATCACGATGGCCTGACTTCACCCCTTCACCACCAACATTGTTTCCTCCGGTTCATAGAGGCAGTGTGCTGGAAAATTGAGTCCAGATTCATTAGGTTTTCAGTGTGCCGCTCGAGTCAGTTAAATTGATACATTTCCTAACAAAATTGAAGTGCTTTTGTGGTGCCTGCGGATGGCTGGTGACCCCACTCGGCCCACTGAGCAGCCGAAGCAAGCTGATGGATCCATTAGACCGCTTAGACTGCTTATTCCTCTCTCTCCATCTCTGACTGACACTGTAAATCTGAACCAATTTCAGACTCTAATCACCATTACAAACCCCTTCCACTGTCCATTTGTTACTCTGCAATTCGAATACACTACCTAGATTGGTTCAGAAATACCAGTTTAGAGGGGCCCTCCTGCTTTCCCATGGTTAAATGGCTCATGACTGGTCCCTTTTCTCAGCTGAAGCAGAAAAGCAGTGGCTACTGGAGATGGAAGAGGAGGAAGAGGAGGGGGTGGGGATAACATACAGTGAAACAAAGGGCCTTGAACAATTCCCAAAAGATAAACTGGAATTAAGAAAAATGATAGATAAATGAATAAATACGAGGAAAAAATAGGAAGTGTGAAATTCAGTGAGATGACAGACAGGCCTCAAGGCCACACTGCCGGCTGTGGTGGAAGGGTGTCCCTTGAATAACAATCACTGTTACACCTCCAAAACATTTCCTCATCCACTAGCCATTTTTACCCAAGCTTTTATCTGCTCAGTCAACCGCACAGCACTAGCGAAGCGGCTGGAGGATATTATTTCCCTGTTGGCCCCAGTCATATAACTCTGCTTAATATGCACTCTATAATTTAAGAAACTTGAATTATAACCCGAATACGCCTTGCTTTATATTATCTATCTAACCTTCAACTTTGTTCAACTTTGAATTAGTGACTCTGAACATTTTCACATAACAGGTAAAAATGCTCCAAAAGTAAAGCCTCACATGCATTATTTATGCCCTTAAATCATAGCAGTTCAATTGAAGGGCTTATATTGAAAACCGGTGAGCTCACCCGTCAGTCTCTACATCTAATTAACTGCTGCACCTCATATCCTCTAAGTGCAGCGGAAACACATTTTAATTGATATTGAGATGTTTATGCCCTTAGAAAGTAATTAAGATTTTCAATTAATCCTGTCTTATTTCTGGACATCTTGGTTCTGTGTCCTTGAGCGTCCAGCGATTAATTCCCCAAACCTCCTCCAAATGAGGGAACTTCAATTACTTTGCACTGAATCACAACCCTGTGAGTGACCTCATCCAAGGGTGCATCATCATTTAAATTAAAGGCAATACAAATCCAATGCAATCATATAAGGCTGATGAAATCACCAGTAGCTGAATTGTTGTTTGGTACAGTATATCCCACATAAGGAGTGAGCGGGGCTGGGAGGGTTACTTTAAAACTGTATTCTGATGCAATTACTAATTACCTGTTGTAAAACGCAGTCTGTAACCTCAGTTGGTTGTTCTGTTCAACTAACAATAGTGGTTGTTCTGTGTAGCTAACGTTAGCGGTTGGTCTGTGTAGCTAACGTTAGCGGTTGGTCTGTGTAGCTAACGTTAGCGGTTGGTCTGTGTAGCTAACGTTAGCAGTTGGTCTTGATTGTAAATATTGATTTATATTAGATGTTGTTCTTGGTTAACAACAGCATTTTTACAGCAGAACTGTTGCTATACTCTGATATTCTCCTTTCATGATTTTAAAGACAAAATAATGTTTTGCATTTCCTCCCAGTGAAATCATTTTGTCATAGAGGCCATGATAATGAGTTGACTGTAAGATCAGCTGGTTTCGCTCACACCAGAGTGGTGTTGTGAGACTCGTTAAGTGTTGTAATGTGTACACACTGCACATGGTAGAATACTGTTCTTTATTTTAAAATGTATTTTGAAATTGTAATCCTGCTAATAATCCCCATTTTTACTAAATTTATCTGTAATTTGATTTTTCTTTTTTCTTTTTTTATTATCCGTGACTGTAATGGAATATAGTTGCTTTTTATTGTATCCTTGTTGTGTAATCCCGTTACATGTAATCCATTACTCCCCAAGCCTGGGTGTGAGTCAACAGGGGAATTTCCTTTATGTCTCCTGAGGGTGAGAAGACAAGCTATTATAAAACCAGCTGCTTTTAGGTTATCAATAGTCCTATAGCAATCAATTAAAACAGCCTTCTCACAGAAAGTTGTGTTCCCTTTGGGATCAGAAAAGCAGCATGTGCCGTTTACGCTGACCTCTTTCCGCTCCCTCGTGTCTCCATGTGCTTGTTTACTATATTACCTCCAAACATGCACCACACTCTACCACGAAAATGTTTGCACACCGATAGGAAAACGGAGACACACACTTTATCAATCAACTCCAAAAAAACGTTTGTTTCCTCTTCCCAGATACACCCTCACTGATAAAGGTAAAAGGTAAGGCCTGATATGAAAACATAATCCATCTTCTACAGTATTTTTATACCTTTGGAATTACATCTCCCCAAACCTCAAATGTGTACATACAATATGACAACACTCTGACTGTCCAAACCTCTATTGTCATGCCAAGAATAAATAATAATTTCTCCTTGCTGCCCTTGCAGTGCTGTTTTGCTCACACATAGAATCACCTGCCCATCTAGGCAACAAAAAGCCTGCTTGGGGATTATGGTGACATAATCTTAGCAGTGGCCTGTGAGTCGGGGGCTGAATGGGTTTGAACCCTCTATGCCACGCTGAGATAACATTTGTCACCGGGGTTCCTAGGCGCCCTATTCATAGATTAGTGGACTGTCGCCTTTTCAGAATGTGAAATGGCTTTGGCACTGCTGCATGTTTATTTTCAAAACCTGTGCCTCCAAGGATGAGGAGAGCATCTTGTCCTTTTCTTGAGAGCACCACCGCTTGGCCTCACACGAGCACATAGAAATCAGCGGCCTCTGTTGTCTATGTGAATCTGTAAGGACAGTGGACACCGAGGAATACTGTTACATCTCCTTGTTGCTCAGCAGACCTCCTGAGATAATACATGGCATGTTTGATAGGCAAAATGTAATAATTGTATATGTTTCTCAGCAAAACTAACCTGAATTCTGCTTGCCTTTTTTGTTGTTAAAACCCAGAGCTACTATCACACAAACAAATAGCACTCATACCTCTGTTAAAGTAGATTGACATTTTGGGGAAGAAAACACTTAATCACTTTCTCAAAGAGAGTTAGATAAGAAGATTGATGCCACACTGTCCAGAAGCACAATGTGCCTCGCATTTTGCAACATGCCAGATGGACCCTGTGTGATGGCGGCCTAACACACTTAAAGGCAAACTATGCAGGATTTTTCCAGAAGATTTTTTCCTGGTAAGGAGACTCAACAATCAACTATCTTTCTGGTGTATTTACAGACAGCAGCTGATAAATCCTTCTTTTTCTACCTTTAAATCTTGTTTGTTTAATCTGCACATAAATGGCAATTCAGCATTTTACAGGGGTTATGTTATGGACTTTTTCTTTACTGGGAGCAGTAACTTCGTGGGGTTGCCTGGCAACCCATTTCCTGCCAAGAAATAACCCTCTATAAAATGTTATTTTTACGCATTGGTTTGTCTACAGATTAAAAAGCTGAGATATAACATGTTATTTTGTGAGCTTTAGGTGTGCTGGGAGGTATCAGCTTTGGAGCCAGGCTTGGTGTTTCCCTCTGTTACCTGGTAAAATGTTAAGCTAAGTAACCGGCTTCCATCTTTAGTCTTATATTAAAGGTACAATCAGTAGTTTGTCCAAGCTGTTTGTAAATGCACCAGAAAGATAGTCGATCATTCAGTCTCATCCCCAGGATGTCGTATATACTGATGTTTTGGGCTGGTAAAACATACTGAACACAGCAAAATAATGATAAAATAAGGAAATAGAAGCAGAGGACCACACACTTATACTGGTTCATAAATGATGATGTAACACAATTATGTTTGTATGAGATTTTTTAAGGAAAATGTTTTAACAGTAAAGCTAAGCTACTTTTTTTAAAAGAACTATTCCTTTAAGCAATGGACTTTGCATTTCCTTTCTGTCACACCAGCATCAAGTCAGTATGAGCCATGAGTGATTGGTTACTTACTTATTGAAATTCATTCAGAACAGAAGATTTGGGGATGTTCAGCGCCGCAACATCTCCGCTGTCCCTCTCTAAACATCCACAGTGTATTATTTGAGCACGCTTCAAGGGGTCTTTAATCAGCCCGAGCGGTCCCCACAGTTAGCATTTAAAGCGAATCTTTGCATCACAAAAGGGTGGGATGTGTAAATGAGATGTGACATTTTATTTGTGCGGGGCTATGCAGCAAATAAATAAATATCAGGCCATGACAGACAGAGACTGCTGGGAAAATCTCCTCTACAATGCACTCACTGGTTAACTGTCACACCATTAAATTGACTTTCACGTTGACATGTTGCCTTCCGATTGGTTAGCAGATGTAAAAAGAGGGAACACTTGCCAAACAGTTTCCAAGAGCATGAAATTGATATTGTGAATCATATGTGACAGTGACTCTTCTGCCCTATAATTGATCTACATTAAGGCTACAAGGCTGCAGCCTGTGATTGGAAAGCGGGGCACATCATGAGGCTCTGTGTATCCCCGGCTGGCAGCCAGAGGAGTTTATTCTCGCACTGGAAAGATTACATCTTCAATTTTACCTGGGGTGTATAGACCTCAGTGGGCCAGCAGATATCTCTCTATAAGTGGGACCTTACTTATTGCTCTTTCAAGTGGTAGATCTATCCATTCACTCTAATTAAATTGAGGTTTTTAATCTGGTTCCTCTAATCCAGAGTCAAGTGTGTTGGGACTTGGATGATGTGATTTGAAAGGGAATACTCTTGATTCACTGAAACACTGTTATCTCTTCTCCACTATTGAAATAAATTTGAAAATGAGGTTTGTGCACTTAAGCACCACACACTCAGATGGCCTGAGCTGGGTGCTTTGGCGTACAATGTATTCCAAGTAAAGTAGAAGGATATAGTGGAAAGTAAAAGCCCTCAATCAGTGCCCGCCATCTTTTTTTTTTAAAAACTGAAATGAAATTACAGGAGAAGGGGGTAAAGCCAGATCTCAGCAGGGCTAAAAAATAACATTGCTTTTTATTTTTTTTTAGCCAAACAAACATGGCATTATCATGTTGCAGAAACCTTATCATATGTGCCAGATTGGTGAAAATGCTAAATCAAAATTCCTGGCAAACCAGTGAATTTTAGTGCCAAATCCTTTTTAGGAGAATGTTGAGAAAATAAATAAATAAACAAATAAATGAGTTGGATCTGTAAGTTGAAGATGACCTCCTCTGGCAATCCTAGCGTCCATGTGGCTGAAGGTAAGCCCTCCATCTCAAAAGCAGCAAAGCATCCATCGCTCCACTATATAACCTCTCAGCTGGGGGAATTCATGCAGTTTGGTCTTTAAGATCCAGATCAGGACGCGGCTTGATAAAGCTTGTTCTAGCTGGGTATCCAGAGATAGGGGTCTTACCTATGAGTCATTTTCAGCATGATCACCCTTATCTGTGTTGAGCTGGGCTCCCCTGGCTACTCGGAGGTCTCCGTTTAACCCTGGCCCTCACATGGCTTCACCACCAAACACAAAAACCACTCGCAGCCAAAGATGCTTGTTTGTCAGGGATTAAAGGTATTTTCCCTGCCTCTGTCGCAGCATCCTTATTTGGCAACAGCAGCCCTCTAATTCAGGTCATGGTGCCATCGCTCTCATCAACAAACTGTAGGCCACTTTCCAAGTTACACTGGCTCACATAAACCTGTGCAAATCATGTTGAGCAAACATCAGAGCAGCCAACTGCCCCGGCGAGGAAAATAAAATGATAGAAATTAAAAATAAAAGTTTAATGGTAGACATTCGGTCACGATGTGTGTTAAAATCATGAGAAAATGAAAAAATCTGGGTTGAGATCAAAGCTATGGGAGAAATGTTGCAGGGATAGGACTGAAAAGAATGGGACAATGAATATATTTTAGGCAATTACCTCAGAGAGCAGAGTTCCATAATTTATGTCTGCCAAGATAAAAGTAATCCACAACACAGAAACTAAAGAGCTGATCTCATAATGGATATTTTAATCAAGTCCCTCCAAAAGAGAGAAGAGCCTATTAAATTCCAATTTTAATTTATGAATAAAGAAATGGTTTTGCACCTCAGTGAAATTACCAAAGGCATGCTGCACAATGTTGTGCAGGGTTACACATTGAACTTAAAAATACTCAAATTACTTTGTAAATCTGTGTTTTCATGTAGCTATTTTAAAGCAGCAATATGTGGAAAATACGCACGAAATAATGAGAACTGCAGTCCAAATAGATGGTAAATTCAATGTATTATCTCTGGTTGAAGCAAGTTGTTTCCCCCAGCCCCTCCCATATATCACAGATTTCTCCCTTAAAAAGATATTTGTTGACCCATCATCTGCTGTCACTGTTATGCAAGAAAGGAATGAAATATGAAGTGTGAAACTGTGAGAAAAAAAAAAGTGTTCCAAAAAAGAGGTTTCATCAATATTTCATGGGGGTTTAAGGGACTCAATAAGGCCTGCTATATGTTGAAGTGTTGTCTCTAACAATATATCTGGTATATTTACATTTCCTCCTCATGGGAACATGCATCCATGTAGGGCCACCATCCCCAAAAGGAATATCACAGTAAACTAATCATGAAGCTCTGACACCAGCATCTCTCACGTCTCTGCATCCCAAAGTGGAATACTCTCCTCTAGACTAATTGCCAACGTTAGCCGCACTGTGCACATCCACTGAGACATCGCTCAACATGTCTTCGCCACTTTATTAACATTTATGATAAAAAAGAATCATCATCTCAGTTTTCTTTTTATGCACACTCATCTGGCAAAATCAACAGGGGATCTCATCTTAGGCCTTGATTTGGATAACAGACAAACACCAATCCTGCGACCCTGATTCCATCTATTTAGGCTAACATACATTACAGCTAAAATGGCCCAAATGGATGTCTAAACGGCAGCTCGTAAACAAACAGCAGCGGGGTGGGAATGGTCTTTGCTATAGAGCAAAGCATGACACTCTGGGGGGTTGCGGATGGAATCTCCATAGTGACAGGATGTGATCAGAGACGTCCCTGCTGAAATCTATCCAGGTTACACCATACCCACAGCAAAGGAGTTGAATTTTTAAAAAACTGTGTGGCTGTTGACCTTAAATGCATGTACCCTACAAAAACAAAAAAAAAAGCAATTCTGGCAAAGATGTAACAAAGGCAAGACCTTGGAGAAAAGGAGGAAGGGGGTAGAAATAGAGGAGGGAGGGATAAAGATATGTGTGTATTTGTCCATGTGAGGCCAAGAGGGAGAAATAAATGGGGAGATGGGGCTAAAAAGAAGGGAAATGACAGAAGAAGGGAAGGAAGTATTGGGGTCACACTGACGGGCACTGAATTGTGTTGTGAATTGAATGAACTCATCTTTAAAAGACTACTGTGTATTTTCCCTTTATTGAGAGAATAGCCATATTAACATCCTGTTCTCTTTGCGAAACAAAGCCATATCCGATGATGATTGGGTTTGGGAAACACTCTGATGGAAAAATAGAGCCCATTGCATCCACATCACCATCTCACACCACATTGGCATATGCGGCTCACTGCTTCCCACTTTTGGCCAAAATTGAAGAGCTTGCACAGAGGAAAATAAATAGATGGTTGAATAGCAATGGCCTCTGCCACTGAACCTTTTATCAGTGGGAATCTAACAGCCGTGCCGTTTCAGAATTTCAGTTTAGCTTCCGATTACGGTATGTCCCGGCATTTTATTCCCTACATCTCTATGCTTCATAGCCTTCAAACACTTCTCGGTAACTGCCTATTATCCAACAGTTCCACTCCACTGACCCTGCCAATAAAACTTTTCATATCCTTATAAATGAACTCAATTGCCGCGTTCTAAACATTTACACTGCACTAACAGATCATCTCCACACCTTGGAATTGGGTAAATTCCCTTTTCCTTATGAATATATAGGAGGAGATTAGAGATATGATAGCTTTTCAGATTGCTGCACCCAGTGAAATTAGTTTAGTGAGCATTTACAGACTAAATTGGAACCATTAAATAGCGGATTGAATTGATGGCACATTCATTGTCTCTCCATCGGTATCACTGTAAAATCAATTAGCCGTCACTTTTCCATTCTCAATAAAGTATGATTGTCAGCCACGGATGAATAAAGAAGACCCTGACAGCCACTCAGACCAGAACACCATGTGAAAACAAATCTGTGTGTAGGCCAGGGGCTGGCAAATGTGACCTGTAATTGTGCAAAAAGGCACAATTGTCTTCATCAAAAGGCCACTATGCATAGGATGGGCCATTAGTTTAAAAATGTATCACATCAAAGTGATACAGAGAACAGGAAAAGCTGCAACAATTGTTTCAGTGCAACGATAAGAATAAGAGTGCTTATTGAATTTTTATTATTCATGCAGAAATGTACACTATTCTTTTCACCGTCTGTAATTGTGAAGGTCATGTATAAGCAGTCATCTTAAAAGATAACAATACTGTGACAGATTAATTAATGAAAAATTTATGTTTGTTAACAAGTTTCCAAGACATCATGTCAGAAATGAGCAAAGCAATATTGTAAATATGTATAATTTTCAAATGGATACGTAACAATGTTGGCTTAGACACGCTGTAAAAACATCTCATATAAAACATGCCTTCTAGGGTCAAATGCATATTACAAAGGAAAATATTACACCATGGATGCACATAAAATATTGTGCCATGCTGCTTATCTATCGTGTGATATTCTTGTTTTTCTTTATCAATAAGAGGACTATCATTTGCTTAACCAAACACTCTGTTTGTAAACTACATTAATTGCCAGTCAGCTGTTCAGTTTTGGTTGCAAATCAAACAGCATTATGTCTGTCAATTTGCCAGAGGCACTGCTAAGTGTCCTCTGAGATCAAGACTTTCATCTAATTTTTCCGTCTAATGAAATCAAATAGGGTCTCCCAATATCCCTCATCACAATGCTCCACACAATATCTGCACCGAGAGCCTCAGCTCCAACAGCTGAAGTCCCCCCCTCTTTATTTTCTCTGTATAGAGTAACATATGAACATGCATATGAAAATTACCAGAGGCAGCAGCATCACATATGCTATTATGCCATGGATGGCACAATGAAACAATGCCAGTTTTTCATTAAGCCATTTTGTTGAATTGATAGAACAGCTGAAGCTTCTTTTTTTTTTTTTCTGGATATGCCAACAGCCTGATGGACCGCAAACACTGTGACTTTTAAGACCTGCCAACAATTGCTAGTCAAGGCTCCAAATGCTAATGCAGTGTACCAACAAGATTGTGATTTCAAGATTTACTGCAAAGTTGCCACTGCTCATCAATTTTTGCGAATAATTTACACATTTCAACAAATTTTACTAGGTGAAATTCCATAATTCAAAAAGTGTGGCGGCAATATTTTTCAGCATTGTGGAGTTAAAAAAACACTTACGATTAATTTAATCAAAGATTAGTTATAATCAGGGTTTAGCAATAGTAGGTTTAACATAAATTATAAAATTACGCAGACTTATGGTACACAATTAAAAACTAATCTCTATTCAGTAAATAAAAGTTTATAACCATAAACCAAGATTAAATGGAGTTTAATTGATATGGAGATGCTTGATTAGCCTACTCAAATTTAAATAAATAAATAGATACATAAACAAATAAATAAATAGAATGCTGTCGGGATAATGGAGGGGGGGCAAAAACGTTAACTTTTGTCTGTTTTGTATTCCTTAACAAAATGTTATTGTTAGTTATAAACAAAATATTAAATTGTTTAACTAAGAAGTTACATTGCTAAAAACGTTACATTGTTTGCTTGCCAGATAAAAAAGTAACTTCAGGCTCCAAATGCTAAAGCAGTGTTTCGACAATACTCAGGTTTCAAAAGTTGCCTTTGCTCTTCAGTTCTTGCACATAATTTGCAAGTTTCAACAAATGTTACTACACGAAATTCATCATTTAAAAAGTGTGGCAGTGATATTGTTCAACATTGTTGAGTTAAACCCAACAATAAGATATTCAGACAAAATAATCACTCTTGGATTTTACTGTAAATAAACACAGAAAAAAAAAACACATTTCACCAAAACCAATGAAAAAAAATGCAAACGTTTTCACTCAATTACAAAATAAGTCTCTTCAGTGTCCTGAAGGAAATGATTACACGCAGCTGAAATGCAAGCCATGCTGAGCAGATGATAAAAAAAATATGTGCCATAGCATTTACAGGTATTAAATTCACTGTCAGGACCACATTGCTGTAATTTTCTAAAAAATTAATGAATCCTCATCTCCCCGCTGCAATTACTGTGGTGTGCATTGTACTGGCAGAGGATTGGTTATCTCCACACAAAGTAAAGGGCTTTGAGATCCTCAGATGAAAGGTGAGATGGAAATGCGATCGGGTATTATTGCTCCATGTTATCAACACTTCAGCTTCCACTATATGTACTGATACATTGTAGATGCTCATCTCAGAGGTAAATACCTTGATTTCATGAATACAAATGGTTGTTCACAATAGGCAGGGTAAGAATTCAATCTATATCAATCTGATTCAGCGACTATTCCAGGCCCTTAGAGGAGAATGAAGGGATCCAGCGCCAGCCTTCAGATATGAGCTCAGTGTTTGGTTAGAGCAAAGAGGGAAGGTATAATAAACCGCCTGTGTGTTTTGCGGTCGGCCAATAGCTGCTGAGCTCTCAGGTATGGTGTGAGATTGACAATGTTTAAGGAGGCAGGCCGAGCAGCATCAGGGTCAGAGGATGTCCCACGTAGCAGATCAACCTCAGACAAGCCTAGGAGCTCTTTAATGTCCAGGAACTCGTGGAAGGTGAGAAAAGCTTAGAGGGGGCTTTCTCATGAACCTGGCTGACCTGGGGGAGAGGCTGTAGGGGAGGCCTGGGGCTTCAGTGGAAAAATAGACAGCTGATGTTTGGTAGCAGGTGGGGCACTGCTCCGTCCACAGGTGCTGCACAGATGCCTCCGAAGCAGAGCAAGCACCAGTTATCCAGGGACACTGGGACCCGCTGGAGTCTCCTGATTCCGTCTCACCCACAGCCCTCGCATCTGCTCAGCCATTCTCTAGGAGTAATTACACATGGCACCCGGTGGGCACATGATGGATGCTGGGAAACAAGGACAGAAATCTGACATGATTTTTTCTTTAAGGTTCAATGGTAACAAATTAAGTGAGATCCTTTTCTTTCTTTTTTTTTTTTTATTTTCATCATAATTTAAATGAATGTTTTGTGTGCAGAAGTGAGGTCAGGCCCAGCTGTTCTCTTCCAAGGAGATTTTCCAAGATGTTCGGTATTTCAAAGCCATAATGGAGAATAAATGAAATGTATGAGGAAATGCTGTCCAATTGGTGTCATAATTGCTATTTGGAGGATTCATAATTACAGAGTGCAGCCATCAGATAAAGGAGTGCAGATAAAAAGGAGTTGGGCTGGTAATGGAAATCTGTTTGGAGAGGAATAGTTTCTAATAAGTAATTTTGCCTAATAAACTATAACCGATTTAATCTCCACCTTATCAGGCCAAGATTTCACCACTTTCCTTTTTAATTGGCTATTTTGTAATCCCGATTCCCAACAGAGCGGATGGTCTGTCTCCCTCTCCTGAGAGTTAGCATGAAATCAGTTTAAAACACTGTGTCAATCTCATTCTGAAGTGGCCATCTGGCCAGTGTACAGAAGCTGAGGACGGAACGCTGAACCATGGGGTCTCTGTGAGGCAATCATCAGCAGATTTACACAATGTGTTAATGCAAATTTAATAGAGACTTCCTATCAGCCACTTTAATCTTCCATGTGTTCTCAGTGTCAGCCGGACCAAAACCTACACAACAACAGGAAATCACGCTCATCTCCTACAGACAACATATTCATCTGCTGCTCGTCCGTGTTTCTTTTTTGTTTTTTACTTACATATAATTTTCATGTATTTAATCATGAGTGGTATGGAGCAGTCAACAGCATTTCAAGTGAAAATATGATAATAGCAAAGCACCATAAAGATGGGAATTCAGTTGCACATTACAAAGCCTTGAAGTTTCTTATTGTGGTCCAACAACACAAAAGCTAACTAACATTGGCTCGTGTACTTTATGGCTTGGTTTCACCAACAAAGATTAATTTAATCTACGAGTAGTTCTAATCACAGTTTAGCAAAACTAGGTTTAAAATTAATAAATCTGAAAATAAAAAATTTAAGCATAGCTCTGTCGCACAATTAAAAACTAATCTCTGCTTAGTAAAAAATGTTGATATAAATGAAGTAAAGTTTAGCAGTAAGGAGAGCCTTGATTAGCCTACCCAAATTGAAATAAAATAAAATAAAATAAAATAAAATTGCTCACTAGCTAGCAAAAAGGTTAACAAAACATGACATTGTTTGCTAAATAGTAAAAAAGTTAGGTAGCCCAGTTAGCCTTGATGCTGTGGCAGCAAAGCTCTAATTTCTCCTCCTTAAAGAAAACCTTGTTGGCTGAATTAACGGAGCAATCCTGCTGAAAACTGTTGCCCCGTTTCAGGTTTTTAAAAGCAGTAATTTGATGGACTAAAAATGTCTATGTAAATGCCATGTGTGCTACTAATGATCCTTCAGTATGGATTTTAAATAGATTTGAGCTTACAACTGAAATCAGTTTCCATCCACAGGACAAACAAATATCAAAATCTAAAACTTTTAAAGTGACGGTAACAGTTAAAGACATGGCAGACACTTCATTCAGTGCTGATATAGACTAGAGTAGATCGTTTGCACTAGTATTTTGTCCTTTTAGACAACGATGCTGCACTGCTCCACCAACTGACATCAAAGATTTTTCATGTCAGTATAGTCTCATTCAATTTACCA
>JAJHUR010128200.1:1312-12917 GCA_027495735.1 Lutjanus campechanus
AAAAAAAAAAAACAGATGAGCAGATAAGCAAGTGCTCCAAGCACCAAGCACCTCCAAGTCCACCAGTAAATGTTACCTTATTTTTGCAATAAAATATAAAACTAGTCTGTAACTATTTTGATGATTGATTGATTGTGAAGCTGATGGTTACAGGTACTTAAATGTTTTTTAAATGTAAAATCTTTGGGGAACTTGACAGACAAATGATGATATGCGATGACTCTAGAACATGGAGCCTTTTTTTTAAAACTGTTTTCTGATATTTGGAGATGATTAGTGCTACTCTTTTTCATTGTGATAGAAAATTCCCAACACATACAAACATTTACTTGATGATCTGTGCTAATCCATTATGTCATTACTATATACACACACACCAATCTGCCTACACAGTGAGTCACATTCTCCCTGACATCTCTGCTGCAGTGCTCACACACACACACAGTCACACCGTTCACATCCACTTCAACAAGTCACCGAGAAAACCTGCGATTCTCAAACAGGCTCGTGTAATTCAGAGGACAGCTGCGTGTCGGTACGCATGTGTTCATTTACAAATGCGTGGATGCGTGTGGGAATCGAGCCAACACCATATCCTCAAGACAGACAAGTGAGGAACAGAAGCAACATGTTGAGTGATAAAATCTGCAGATGGGGCCTTAGGTAATTATAGTTCATCAACATGACGACTCAGCTCTCACTAATCATGCCATTAATACACACACACACACACACACACTTTCAATATAGCCTGAAAAACAGCATTTTCATAATTAGCCCTGACTAATAAGGAAGAGATGCAGGCCTGTTAAAAAGACACAGGCTGTTGTAAATTAAAAGATAGCAAATTATTTTGCCTGAAATCCTGTCATCTAGTATTATGGGATATTGAAAAAGGGTTATGTTTGCATGTTTTACTTTATGCTTAAAGCCTTTATGTCATGATTCAACTTTTGTCCTCGAAAAGATTACATTGAGTGATACTAAGCTTTGGAGTATATACTTCATTCTATATTTCTATCTTTAACAATGTTTGAGTTCCCCCTGACTTCTACCAGATCTTTACATTTATATATTAGGGGAGTGGTGGAAGGAAAAAAAATTGATTCTATCGTATCGTGATTCTTTTTTTCTTTTTTTACAATTCCTGAATTCCTGATATATCATTAACTTGCGTGCAGTCCATTAGCTCAATGCTAACACATCATGGGATTTTCCGTTGATGCAATAATTAGCATCATAATAATATTAACTTAAACAACTCAAACTCATGTTTGTGCTATGTAGTTTTCAGGGGTTCTATCCATTTTGGCCAAAAATGTTATCAATCATCTCATTTATTATTCTATTATAGCTCTATTATAAAAGTGTGGTCCCAGCCATCGTATATATACACACACAGATCCATGTACACATTTATTTTTAATATTCATTTTATATTTTACTCAATGCCCCCTTGCGCTGCTTTGTCAGTCTGAATTTCCCCCTGGCGATCAGTAAAGGTACATCTAATCTTATCTTCAGTAGTCATTCTGATCCAAACCATAATCTTTCCCTAAACATAACCAAGTAATTATTGTGCCTAAAACTATTCTTAACTTTTTGTTTGTTTGTTCTAGAGGGCATGGATATTTTTGCTGCATATTTTTTGATAGGTATGCATCATTAACATTGAGGTTAATACATTTTTGCACATCAGCCTATATCAGTATCGGCGTTAATTAGCTGACAAATCTCAGCTGTCTTAACATCTGATTTGACAGATTATGTCAAGGAATTTAATTTGAAATCTTCAGCAAAATGTTCTATAAAAGTCAAAGTAATGTTTATGAGGTTTTTTGATAAACTTTACAAGAAAAACTGAATGAACATTCGAAGAGTCAGAACTGTTCTTTTTGTTGTAATAGTGATATCAGTTAGATTTGGTTCGTCCAGAGCTATAGAATCTATCTTTGTTCACTACATTTTTATCCTTTCTTAGCCTCAAATATACATACTTTTTAAAATAGAAAAATGTGAAATTGGTTATGTTATCAGTATCTGCAGGCAATTATCTGTTCACAGTACCCATATCTCTAATTTTTGACTATTTTTTGGTAAAAATTGTTGTCACGTAGCATCCAACACCACTTAAACTCTGCTATATTTAAATGAAAATTGTTAATGAACTCTGATGAGCACAACAGCAGTAAACAGCCCTACAAACTGAAGGCTAAAGTCACCACTACATTTGGTTCTTTCCGCCTCACTACATTTTAAATACACACACTTTTCCTCGTCATAAATGACCTTACACAGACACAAACGCTGCACTTCTATACCAATAGCTTAAAGCCCTGCAATTGACCTACTGATCTCTGAGGGTTAAAGGGGAAAGGTCATCTGTCCTGACCTCTAAAGTCCTGCCTGACACCTTGTACCAAACAATCACAGCGCCCGGAGCAGAGCTCAAAGGTCACGTCCCCAGAGGTCGTGGCCTATCGAGTGAGAGGGCGCGGCGAAACTGCCAAGTGGTACAGGAACCAATCAGAGCACCTGGAGTGGCTTGCAGAGGGATTTGATCAAATGTATGCACACCTCGTTTTACAACCAGAAAGCCTGCAGGCATTTTGTGCAAATCATGGATGATGGATTGATTGTGGTTTCTGATCATGCGGTGCTTTCAGCACCGAACACAGATGGCTATAAAGTGTTTTGATATGTGGGGGGGGGACCTCAGGCACCGCCTGATGTTCATGTATGAGACTATAAAGAAAAATGGATGAGGACACATTCAGAATGCTGTGAGGTGAAGCTCCTTCACGGCAACAATTTTACAAACAAGCTTAACTTTGTTGTTGTATTTGTGCATGTCGGGTTAAACATTCAACAAAAATATAAACAAAACACTTGTAATTTTGCTCCTATTTTTCACAACTTTAGGTTTTCTCCTGTGCACACAAATTTCTGTCTGCATTTCTTTCAATTTTGTTGACAAATTTGTTAAACTCTGTGTTATTAAGCACCCCTTTGCCAATATAATTCATCCACCTGACAGGTGTGGTATACAGAGATGCTGATTAAAGCTACTATAGTCATATTGTGTTGATTTTTGAGATCCCTGTGGACAAAAGCGGTAGTGTTTCCACTGTAATAACCACAAAATATAATGTCAAAAATATAATTGTCTCAAGGAAAGTCTCCTACTTCTTTTTAACTTCATAATGTACTACTCACTGTAACTTTGCCTGGGGAAATTTAAACACAGACTTGTTTTATCTGATTTCACAGTGAATCCAACCCGGTGGCAATCAGGTGTCATAACCGGTTAAAACTCCTTGTACTGGCTTTAAAAAGCAGGATTATTGTCATGTGTGCAACTGCACATTTTGGAGTGTTTTTTGTTTTTATTGTGACTCGTCCGAGGAACACCTGCGGCATAATCATGCTGGTTAATCAGCATCTCTGTATGCCACACCTGTCAGGTGGATGGATTATCTTGGCAAAGGAACACATTTGTTAACAAATTTTCAGAGAAATAATCCTTTTGTATGCAGAAAAAGTCTTAGATCTTTAACTTTAACTCACTAAAAATGTTCTTGTACATGTGTATTTGCTATCAAATACGCACCGCAGGTCTTTCCTTCCTGCAGCTGTCAGACTGAATAGAACAGCACTGCTCCCAGTAGACCACACACACACAAAACTGACAAATTGACTGCGCCATTAATATATACTGACTGTGCAATATAAACATTCACTCAGGGGTAATTTTCATTTCATATTGTGCAATATCAATATTTCACTCTTTTTCAACAGCGCAATTTTCATACTTCCTATGTGCAATGGTGTCAATTCAGCTCTGTTTCTTGTTTTATATTGTATTTACTGTCCCAATTTTTCATTGTATTATTTATATTTCTTACATTTCCTCCTTTTTATAATGCTTGTTTTCTAATTTACTGTTTTTTATTGATGCTTCTTTCTGTTTTGCTGCTGTAACACAGTAAATTTCCCCATTGTGAAACTAAGAAAGGATTATTTTATCTTAAATTGGCACTATTTAATGCACACTCCATTTGCTGCACACACGTATCAGAGTTTGCAGTCACCATTGGGTTAAACTTCTGCTGCTCTGGACTCCAGGGAGCAGTTAGCTGTGTGAAGGAGGTCCTTCATCTGCCACAGACAGCTTATGGCCATGTTATAGACGGCTAGAGCGGAAAGAACGGCTGGAGGGAGGGCGGGAAATATCAAAGGGGGGACAGAGGTGCCAGTGGGGGGAAAAGAGGGATGGGATGACAGATGATGAGGGCAGAGCAGGGTCGTGATTCCATGACTGCTAGTGGAGCCCTTCAGAGGCAAGCAGCGTGGCACACAGCATCGCTAATGAAATCTGTGCATTCACTCTCCAAGCAATGAGAAAGGGGTGGGGCGGGATGAGAGGAGAAAGGTAGACGGAGTGATGGAAGAGGGAAAAAAACTGTTAAAAAAAGAAGTAGGAGAAATAATTAAAGAGGGAGGTAGACTGATGAAAAAATGAAGATGGAAAAGGACAGACACGCAGAGAATGAGTGACAGAGGAGGAGGAAAAAAAAGGAAGCCTCATCTCCATACACTGTGATAGCAGGCAGATTTGAATTTAGGGCCCGTCTCTCATGGAGCCCCTATAAATAGGGACGAGGAGCAAACACCAGGCAATTTCGCTGCAACACCAAACACAATGCCTGATTGAGGGCAAATTAAAATGCAAATGCAACACTTCCATTTTTCCAGATTTCACCTGCGAGATAAGCGAAGGACCTCTGTTTCTTTCATAAAGTGGATGTGTGTGCATGTGTGTGTGTTTGTGTGCGTTTATGCGCAAGTGTGTATATTTGTTTGTTTGTCAAGTTTGAAATGAGAGGAGACAGGAGGGAGACTGGAGGTGAGGTTGTATAAACAGATTAGATTCAGTATTGTCCTCTCCGAGCTGCATTTCAATCGTCATCCTCGCTGCCATTCCTTCTGCCCTTGTCCGCCGGCAATTTCAACAGACCTTCAACAGACTTCGACCTGATGAACGTTGTGAAAGAACACCAGAACATTTTTAAAACAGGATGCTACGAAATCAATTTAAAGCGTAAAACTGATTAGATTTTTTATTTCACAAGCTGTTAAAAGTTTCAACTTCGTTTTTGCAATTGCCATCAAAAAGTAGAAGCATTACGAGCCATTTTACAGTCAACAAACATACAAATATGAGTTTAATTAAATATCTAAGACTTCCTCTGTGCACAAAAGATTTATTTCTCTCAAATTTTGTCCACTATATCTCATTGAATCCACTGAATGAAGCCTTTGCTTGATTCCCCTCATCGTAATCTACAGGATCACTCGGTAAAGTTTTGCCATTTTCCTCAACACAACAAAAAACGTGGTTTTTGTTGTCCAGTTATCAAATTACTCCATTAAATAGAGTGAAAATCGTTAATTAAAGCAAAAGAGGACGAGGTCAAACAACCATGTGGCTCCACTCTCTGCCTGACTGACTGACCTCAAGTCAACCTCAGCACTCCCTCCTCATGTATCAATTAAGGAAATTAAAGATGCCCAGTTACTGGGAAGCAACAAACAGTGACCTACTAAATTAAATGATGTGCTTATTGCATTATGGAACATGTGAATAGTAAATACCTGTAAATATTCTGAATCATCAAATGTAAATTGCTTTTGTTTTACTTGTTTCACACACAAATTTAGTTTATTACCTTCTACTCTGTCAACACCAGTGAATTGCATTTAGGCTCCCACAGTGAGCACTTCTCCTTTGCCAGGATAATCCATGCACTCAGGCTGGGTATCAGTACTCAAATATTATTTAGCTATAGACCAAAATAACCCAGCACTAAGTTGTATTGAAGTATTCAAAAAATAACTGCATTTAATCCTTTTTCTACCCAGATTTAAAAAAAAGACTATTTGTACAGGTTTGCTTGAAAACAATCTTAGATTTAATGCAATGTATGATTGGCCCACACCTGCAGCAGCTACAACCTATACAATCTGTAGTGTGGAGAAGTTGAGCACAGTGTAATTAATGGAGTTGGCAGATCAATGGGCCAAAATGCCACCAAAACATTCAAAAATAATGGCTATACACACCTGTGTTGTCTGATAAAAATAAAAGCATGATATGTGTAAAAACTATTTTATATCCTCTGATTGGCTTAACCTGATATTATAACCTTGACCAATCAGTCCTAATGCCTAAACCTAACCAACCCAATCAATAAAGGCAACTAGTGCTAGCCAATCAGAAGCAGAATAGGTCATGACTTTGCCCTCCTGGGATGAAAAAATGGTATTTGTGGACCTATGTGAACCAGTTCAGCGCCTAATAAACGTTTAGAGTGACCTTTTACTGAGACCAGTCCGAGGCACATCTGTGCAATAATCCTGCTGTTTAATCAGCGTCTCTATATGCCACACCTGGCAGGTGGATGGATTATCTTGGCAGTAACACGGTTTTAAAAAAATTTGTGTGCATAGAAGTCTTGGATCTTTTACTTCAACCCATGAAAACAGAAGAAATTTATATTTCTGAGTGTACAAACCAGCATAAATCAGCTTTGATGAGCATGAAGTGTTTAATTGTTGACAGATTCTGGGTTTAGCCAGTTAATTGCTACAAAGCCACCACTTCACCATATGATTTCAAACCTTTCCAAGTCACGGGTCAGAAACATATTCAACCGCTGTGGTCACATGGTCTCAGTGAGCAGAAGGTTTGTAGTTCAAGCCAAGCGACAGGCAAATGTTGACCACAAAGTGTTGCCCAGTGACCAATGGTTACACTGTTTGAATCATGGCAGACACACAAGCCATTTCCTTTTATCAGACGGATACAGTCAAGTGTAGTGACCAGGAGGAATAGGCGAGGGATGGACATTGAAAATAAAAGTGGAAATGCAAAACAAAAAGAAAATGAGGGGAGAGAAACTGACACCCAGACACATCAAATGGCAGGCAGGCAGATAGAAAGAGAAGGAAAGAGAGTAACTAAACCAAACAGTCTTTCTTTTAAGCCACACTTTGACTAACTGAGCTGAATTTTTCATCAGCCTGCGTTCTCAGGGGGTGGTCGGCTAAAAGCAAGCTTTCCCTGTGTCCTCATGCTGCGTACGTGTGCCTGTGTGTGTGTGTGTATGTATGTATGTAGGAAGAGTGAGGAAATAAGAATGACTGCTGAGGTAGCAAGTGTGCATCTGTAGGCATGTCACATGTGTACGGTAAATTAGGATATGTGGCTTTTTTTAGCCTCATACATCTTCACAGATTCTCAGACTACGGGAAGGAAAGAAAGAAAAGAAGTGGAGGACTCTTGCCAGTTTACAAGGACATGGTAATATATTCACTATTAACGCTGAGGCTCCGCTGTTGGGCATTTTCTGAGCTCTTGGCTACCTTTCAGTCCCAGAGCAGGCTGGGTGAGATGCAAAGAGAGTGACACAGAAAGAGGCAAGAAAAAAATGAAATAGAGGGAGCAGACAACAAAGAAGGGGAAAGTCTAAAACGAGTCAGGACTAAACATGGTAGGTTATTGGAAATTAAGATTATTTGCAGCTTAGCTAATTGTAGTATGTAAACATGAAACAAACGTGTGTAAAATTATTTTTTATGTTTTAAATTTGTAACAAATTCTTAAAGTAAACTAAATAAGGAAGGAAGACCAGAAACAGAGTGCGTCTAAGTGTGAACCCACCATGACATCATCCATCGGTTTGTGGACTACTGTTCTGAAGCAGCTGTTCTGTTTTTTGCAACCAGAGCATTCTCAGTACTGATGGACGTCTAGAACTAGTGGGTGACGTACTGGACAGTGTTTAGTCTTGGCTTGCCTGTACATTTCAAAATAGCAACCTTCCAGGTCACAATCTTTCTCATATTACTACTAAACAGTGCACTAAAATATGTTTCTGTAAATATTTTCAGCAAGAATTAGGCAATACAGTAACATAATCTTGATCTATATTTGATTAATACTGTCTAGTTTGACAGGAGGATCTAAGTTTTGGGAAGCTCCACCAGAAGCCGGACACAAAATGGCGGCCACGTGCTCACAATCTTTCTCGTATCACAACCAGGACACAATTGGAATTGGAGTCTCCCCCTGCTGGCCATTAGGACTTGTCAGACCTAGAAGCTCCATCCACCATTTAATATACTATTTGAGTGCTCCTTGTTCAAACAAATGGATGTCAGTGAAACTGTGATCTGAATGAATGATCGTTCAGGTTTGTCCAAGTGACTCTTCACGTAAAAGAAATACACCTGTTTCAACATGACCACAAGTTGGAACCACTGAGGCAATTTGAACAAATAACATTAGCTAAACTAGATCACACCTGACCCTTGGAGGTGAAAACACTCTTGGCAAACTACCATCTTTAATCTGCGCTCGACTTCCCATCTTTGAGAAACCGTCCCTGTCTCTGCAAGTACCCCTGAGACTGATGCTAGAAGAAAAGTGCTCTTAGTCATCTTGGCTCAATACATGGCGGTTAGTTTGTTAATTGACTCATGTCTTGACTGGTGCAATCTGAGTCAGACGTCTGAGTGGTGCTGCCACTCTGCGTCATTATCAACATCCCCGAGATCCCACAAGGACACACATCAATGCAAGCGCACACACCTCAACAGCACTAAATAAATAAACAAAATGTATGGAGGTTGAAGGTTGCTGGAAAGCCCAAAGTGGCTCTTGGCTTCAGCACTGAGAGCTGAGTGCCAGTGCTACAGTCTGTGTGCTGGAGAACAATTACATTCCACAAACTGGTAGCCAATTTACATTCACATGTAAATCCACACAATCCTGGCCAATGAATAGGCCTCACTGAATGCTTTAGTGGCATTTAGTGATTTAGTGGCAGGCTCCTTCAAATGACCTTGCAGCAAAGTCCATTACTTTTCCCCCTCTCCAAACACGCACACACACACATACACACTCAAGACTTCAGAGAGGCAGGTAATTCGCCATTAACTCGAGCCACTCAATGCCTGAAACACTGCCAAGTTCAATTGTGTGAGCGAGTTAGATGGAGTAAGAGAATGCGAAAGAGAATGAGAGAAAGAGGAAGGGAGAGACGGACGGAAAGAGCAATTGAGAGAAGAGTGAGTGAGAAAAAAGACGAGAGGCAGGACGGCACTTTATTCTGCCACTTCCTGTGCAAAAGCATCCCTTCCCATCTGCCCAGGAGAGAATCCCAGATACCTCAGCTCCATACCAGTTGGACCATCTGACCACTCCAGCATGCAGGCATCACCACAGAGATATATGCACATAGAGATGACTCGCTTGTTCAGACATTAATTAACGCACACATAATCCCCTCTGAATATGAAGATGAGAAAAACAAAAGCCACGCACAAAAGTACAGTAAATAACTTCACAGAACAAGCAACACAAAATGGGCTTCTTGTGATGTGCTCACATGCAAATTCACGTGCAAAAACTGGTCGTTTCAGGCTGAACAGCAAGTACACAAACAAGAACACCATGCAACCACTCAACAGAAAATGGGAGGAATTGCCTACATCACTATCACCCTCGTAATAACCCTTGGTAACCCCATTAAAATCAATTCATCCATGGAAGGTGTACCCAACACACACACAGCCACACATACACACAGAAACAGAGCTAGAACACACCAACCACACGAGGCAAATGTATTAAATGCGAGGGCAAACCAATTACAGGACGTAAACCAATTCTTGCTAAAACACACACGCACGCACACACAAAGACACACGCACTACCATACACTCAGTCCCGCTCAGCAGAGCTGTAATAACCATAGCTAGCGTTTAGCTACAGGCTGGACCGAGGGGAGATACTGAAAATGCGTGTAATAATTTCAGAGCTTAAGCTGCAGTGGAAAAGAAAAGCTTTTCAATATTTTATATCAAACATTCATTTTCCTTATTATTGCATGTCATATTTACACTACAGGCCAGAAATGGAGTATGTGCTCATGCTGTTAATGCATGTCTATGTCACAAAACGTGTGTTAACACTTGAAGCACACATGACATTATAATTTACATAATCTGTGTTGGTGTTACACACTTATGGCCAAGCCAACATTAATGCGTGCCTGCATGCATGAAACACAGGTGAGATGGGAAGTAGAATAGACAATTTTGTTTCATGTAATTGACTTTAAAATTACAATCTTGTAGATGCCTCTGCCTATTCAAAATAGATACAGAAAGACAAAGGAGAGAAAGAAGAGAGCAAGTGAACCAGCAGAACTAGAATGCAATTAAGATATCAGAGATGTATACCATTCTTTCCTTCTCAGTACTGGTTTTGATACCTGAAATTTGCATATCAGCTGATAGGAGTACCAGTCCAATACAGCACTTTAAAAAATATATGCATATTGGATGGACGTGATATAATTGCTATTATTGTTTTAAGGCCTTTTTTTAAAAAATGCCAGGAGGTAGCAGGGTTCCATTTTGGGGCTAATAATGGTACGAGATTGGTGCATCGACCCTCCCTCGATGTGCGTCCTGTATTTTAGGCAGTATAGGCCCTTAACTATTGGAGGTATTCAATACCAGTGTCGGAATAACTCTATAGGAGATCATACTGATTAGCAGTGATAAAATTATGACTCATAATGCCAGACCTACCCACAGCTATGCAGCTATAGGCCGCTTTTAGCCTGTTTCAGCTAACTATTTTGGTTCTGCAGCTGGCGCATACACTGTATGGCTGATTTTGGTTGCTAAACTCAACCACCACATATAAAATTGTAAAGCAATGGTTTTCATTAAAGAAACTCAGAAAGGCCAACATTATTATAGCAGATGTGCAAAAAGGCAGAGATTCGAAATAAAATAAATTAGTGACAAACACTGAACCGAGCTTAAAGACAATGAATATTGGACTTCATCAGTTTCTTAAGTTGAAACTCCATGTTTTCTGGGTGTTTGAGGACATAATTTTCTGCCAATGTGTTAGCCATAACAAGCTGATAAAATGACCGTTGTGTTGGAGTCCATCGTGGTCTAAGTTTGCTTTCTGCAGCTTTCTCAATGTAATACATGTTTAATTGTGGTAAACAGCACAGTGAGCTTGCACATATAACACTGGGTTAATTGTAGAGTCAAGAATTATGAGTTTTCTGCCAGCAAAACTGTTTTTTTAAACAATTACTTAAAGAGGGCACCAGTTTTACCTCAAAAATTGCTCAGGGTGACAACTGCATTTAAACAAATGTAAACATTTAAATAAATCAAATTATGGGGCTCTGATTATAGATCTTCTTTTGCTCATGCCAAAGGTCAGTGATTTTGCAAAGTACACTGCGTGGTCTGTTTTGTTTAAGTGTATTTTGCAGAATGGCTGCAATGCTTCCTGTCAGACATATGATGGCCAGTAAGTCAAAGAAGAGGGTTTTTCATCCAAGAATCTCCAATCAGATCAGAGAATGCCCCAGTTAGAAAGGGTGCTTTAGGGTGCTGGATGCCAGAATGTGGATTAGTCTTCCAGCTGAGGCACACAATTTGTAACAGTTGGTGAAGATTTTTTCTTTCTTTTTTTTTTTTTTTACTTTTTGTTTTGCTTGTACAG
>JAJHUR010128206.1:2900-14310 GCA_027495735.1 Lutjanus campechanus
CTTCGAGGTCTTAAGAGTCAAGCCAACGCAGAAGTGCCTTCAACCTGCTTTCTCTCTAATGGCCAGCAGAAGGCGACTCCAGTGGTTGCAGAAAGAAGTTAGATTGTGTGTACCTTTATGGCAAACTGAGCCGACATTTACTTGATTTATGACTTCAGTAAACAGTTTCCTAATGAGTTTATGGCCTCAGTCACTAGTTTCAAGTCTTCTTCCACATTATGATGTTCGTTTTGTGAATGATGGTCCCATTTAGAGTCAAATAGACTATAAAGCAAGGTATGCTTTATGGTAGGACTACTGTGTGATCCTACAATCCTACTAGTTTACTACCGTGTGAGAAAGTCTGTCTGGTGCAACAGACAGGGCTCAAAAAAACTTAGATCAAACTTTCAAAAGAGACAGTGCTGATCAAATATGAATCAAGATTATGTTACTGCATTGCATATTTCTCGCCTAAAATGTCTTGAGAAACACATTTTAGTGTACTGTTTAGCTATAATATAAAAAAATATGGCAACCTGGTGATCACCATTGTGTGCCCAACAGAGGCTCCTAAAACTCAGATCAAACTGTGTTGATCAAATATGTATCAATATTCTGTTACTACATTGCCTATATCTCACCTTAAATGTTTTCAGAAACAGTGTACTCTTTAGTTGTAATACAAGAAAAAATGTGACTAAGCAGGCTGCCATTATTTCCTGCTGAACAGACAAGCCAAAACCAAGCACTGCCCAAGTCACAGTATGTCCACTACCGCAGCAGCTACAACCCATACAGTCTGTGGTGTGGTGAAGTGGAGTATGGCGTATTTGATGGAGTTGAAAGTTAAACATGTTGAGATGCCACCAAAATGTTTGAAAGTATGGCTATACTACACACCTGTCGCCTAAATGCACAAAATGCAGAGGGATTATTTCTAGAATGCTTCCCTTCATATGATGGGTATCAAATGAAGCACCCTATTGGTATCAGTGACACTTTGAGTTTACTGGTAATTTGTATTGTTACTTTTATGATGTTTTTTTTAAATGATACCTATCCCTATTCAAAACGGTAGACCTCAAAACAATGGGTGATGTCACGGTTGGTCCCCACTTGGTTGAAACAACAGACACTTTTTGCAAAACATCCTTGTTTTGCATTAAACCATGTCAGGACACTCTAGCTGAAGGCATGAGGACCGGTATTTGACCACACCAGCTACCACTAATGCCTCCATTCCACCACCGTTTATCAGCTCTCTTACACCAATTGTGGGTTCTTCACCAGTTAACTAGCACTTCATGACAAAACAGAGACGAGCCAATTCAAAAAGCTCACCAGGGGGATCTGACAATATTCTATCTCAAGGGGTGAGTGTGTGTGTGAAGGGGTGGGAGAGTTTTGCTGCAGCATGCTGTAGCTTCAAAAAAATAACCTTTATAGCCTCTAATAGACCCTGGGCCTGGCACTAACACAATGCGTTGACCTCTGCTCCGCTGGGTCACCCTCCTCTGCTTGGGTTAACATTACACCCAGATTTTACCCCACAGCTGCAGCTCATTACAATGCCCCATAAAAAACGTGGGCAGGCAAACGAGGGGTGCAAGCCACCATTAAAGAGGTGAAGGGGACGATTGTGGGGGCGAAAGGAGAAGTGGGTAAAGAGGCAGGGGGGGAGGCGGGGTGAGTGAGAGGTGGAGAATGAAAACAGAAGCGTTAAGTCATTAGGGTCCATTGTTGCGCTCAAACGGCCGCCACACAAGCTCTCTGTGAATGGGAAATGGAGCTTAATGACCTGAAAAGGAACTTCAAAAGCCGCGACAATAGATGAGAAGGGGCGGCCCCACTCGAATGTCACTCTGCCACTTATTGCTTAGTTGGAGAATGGCTGGGCTGTTTAGATTGGTAATGTGATGAAAGTAAAACTAGCTTGGTGCTTCCTATGGAAATGCCCCTTTCCCCCCTTTGCCCATGGTTCTCTTTCAAATAAATAGTTGTGGGAGCAATTTATTCACGAATAGTCATTCATTTGTAAGGTTTTCACATTATTATTCAGTGCACTGTATTCAAATCTAGAAAGAGGGACAGTGAGTGTGTATGGGTGTTTGTGAATGTACATTCTATCTTTGTTTATATGTGTTGACTAATATTTCCTGTGCACTGTCATTGTAAGTCAGTCTGAGATTTAAATTAGCAAAATGCATATGATATCTACAGCAGATAATCCGTGCACTGCTTCTGTTCCTATGTCAGCATAACCAGCAGCCTGTTAGCTGGTTGGTGTCAGAGGCAAGTTGGCCGAGCTGCAGCCATTTAGCTGCTGTGTGAAATCGGGGGTGACAACAATGGCTGCCTCTGCCAGGCTGGTGTTGGTAGAAGACAGGATCAGCTGGCATGCAGCTTCTGAGACTGTCAGTCACTCAGCACCATGTCTGCTGCCACAATGCAGCTGCCAGCTAGCATAGCATGCTCACTCAGACTGCACCCCGCTGAGGTATCCAATGAGCCTCTCGCATCCACAGTTATGTTGCACGACCATATTGGAGAAGGTATGCAAGCAATCAGAAAGTTGAGCTGACTGCTGGAGCATGTTGCAGAATTAAACATTTAATACTTCATCATCACATGAGTGGAGAGGCAGCTCAGGTTTAAAACACATTAACAGCAGACTTTATAACACAATATTATGTAATGACAGTATTCATATTCACATTTTTATTAATCATCAAAAGTTAAAAATATTTACTACTACTTGTTAGAGGTGTCGACTCGAATCATATAACTTGGACGTGATTCAGACTGAAGTCACAAATTTGATGACTTTTGACTCGACCTGACAAAAATCAACAAAGAATTGCAACTGTACTTGGACTTGAACACCAATAACTTGTGACTTCACTTGAACTTCAGCCTTTTAACTTGAAAATACTTAATACCCTCCCCCAAGTATAGAAATTAAAAAGCATTTCATTCAATAAATGTGACACAAATTAGTTCATTTCCTGTCTTTACCTGAATCAACATAAGTTAAGGCTATTCATTCTCAGCTAGCCAAGACTTAATTTCTCAGATCCACTTGGTTTGAACTAATCAGGCAGCATCCAGTCAAGATGCAATAGAGACCCATGGAGATCTAATGTTATGTTACTGAATTCCAGTTGCAAAAAAATGATACCAAAGATAATTTTGCTTGCATACAAAAATTACACATTAGCCAACAAAAAAGGAAAATTACACATCCAGCAACTTCCAGCTTCATTGAGTATTTGAATTTGCACAAAAAACAGCAAGTTGGGGTTCTGCTGTTACATTTGATGAAGAGTGAATTATGACTTACGACTCAAAACTCAAACACAAAAAACTCAAAAGACTTGGGACTTGCTTGCTACTTAAAACAATGACTTGGTCCCACCTCTACTACTAGTAAACATTTGGTCTCTTTCTTTAATTCAGTGCTTTGGGACAGACACGATGAACACTTTGCTGTCATTGTTTTGCATTGGTTTGGAGTTATACAAATTCACAGCTATTGCCTACAATTCAAAGCTCACCCACACTGCTGAACACTATAAACTGTAACTACAATAGGTACACTGTGATTTTCTTAGGTTAAATCTGGCAATAAACTTAATAAAAACTTAGTATGATCTCATGCCCAGAAGTGTGGGTTTGTGAACAACAACTACAAAAAGCCCCAAAGTTAGTTTCAATTGCGTAGCCGTGGGCTGGCTACCAAGTTTTTGACTCATTCACTGCTCTAAATACACTGTCGCCTGAAACCAGCCAGCAGTATCACAGGATCTGTTTTGCATGTTTTGCTTGCTTTATTTTCATATAGTCATACTAGTTTTAGGATATCTGTGTTTACTTCTTGTTTTTAAGGGAACTTTTAAGTCGAATCTGCTTTCACTGCGACTCACAAGCTCTTTGATCTGACATAGATGCCATTTAATGAAGATAACTGGAGTCGCAGTGAGTAGACTTGTATTTGCCTGCAGCACCATGTTTGACAGCAGTCTGAGAGCACGGCAAATACGATTTTGTTTGGAGTAACCAATTAGCCTGAGTGCCTTGCTCATGAAAAGCCTTTTTGAAAGAGAGGGGAATATGTGTGCAATTTACTTCCTCCAAGGAGGGATTCACACTACCAACCTATTGCATTCTCGCCTCTTTAACCTCTACTGCAATCTCCATGGAAAGCCAACCTTGGTAACATTCATATCCAGCAAAAAAAAACACCATCTGTAGCCCAGTGTCCACTTTATAAATGGATTATATACAGTGGCAGGCAGCATGAAAATAAAGTGGCCAGTACATAAGCGACCAGAAAATGAGTTCTTGTGCATACACATGGATTCTGTTGGAGAATTCAGCTGCTAAGCACCTAGTATCTGAGGATCAGACCTCCAAGATATCCATAAGTCTCCCTGTTAACATCCATGCCACAGGGATACTGACATACTGTCAAGCAGAGCTGCCAACAGGCTGCAGTCTGTCCTGAGGCAATTGGACATGCACACACACATACACAAGTTACATGTACTCTGTGTACACAAGCTTTTACACATAAACCTTTTGCTGCATTGCCCCAGACTATCCATATTAGTCTGCTTACTTTGTGTTGACCGCAAGTGTACAGATCCTATCTGTCCTGCTCTGACAGTTTTTGAAATCATACACACCAACAGAAAACCACTGTGAACAATAGAAAAGCAGTCTGCAGCTCACATGCTCCATCTAAGCCAGATGTCAGTAAAAATAGTTTGTCTTTAGAGCAGATTGGGCCCCACATGGTGCACATCTCCCCTTGATACTGCACATGGACTGTTTGATTAATAAAATGGTGAGTAGTTAATGTTTCCTTAAGAACCCTTTGTGTACATGTGTTGTGAATGTTTCTGCATGTGTGCAATTGTTGGGTTGAGGAAGATGGAAAGGGGGAGCATGGGCAGAATCTGCTTTGTTTCTCTGCTGTCGGCAATTTCTTGGCACGGCTGGATGATCCGCCTAGCTGGCAAATGTAAGGACCCTAGCCCACAGTAGGTATGAGGTGTTTCAAAGAGCGCTTTTGATCTGAACAAAGCAAACCAGAAAAACGGCAGTGGGAATAATCAGATATTATGGGGCTTTTATCCGTGCCCTGCGCAGCTTCATTATGGATACTTGATTTTGGCTTTAGGCTAGCAACCAACGATGCACAGTAGGACGCTGAGGACAACTCACTGAATGCTGAGCCTCCACCCCTCCAATGAGATTTATCATAAATTTAATTTCCCTAAACCAAACTGCAGCCGATCCTTCCTCCAGATTTGGCATTGATTGGACAGCCTGCACTCCTCCCTCCCTCTCACTGATGCTGCCTGTATTAAGAAAAGGCCTCACCACTAATTACACCCTCCCAGTCTAATAGAGGCACCCTGTTAAACAAACAATTGATCCCCACTTAACACATGTACCCACGTTAGTAAAACACAATTTGCCAATTTGCCAAAGGCAACACAGACAGGAGAGGGAAAAAGAGAGGGAGGAAAGGGAGAAAAGGGGAGCGAAGGAGGGAGCCACTGGGGGCTCCTGCTATCAGAGGAGGAGGAGGAGGGATGATGCTGGTGCAGGGGTGGTGGTGGAGATGGACTGGAGGGGGGTTACAGGGAGAGAGCGATGAAGATAGGTTGTCCACAGCTTTGGTTCCTGGCTGGATCCCAGAGATGTTCGATGCTGACTCTTTCATCAATGCTAATTTGACTGCCTGGAAACTTCAAAGGACAATAAAGACTTCTAATGTCAGATAAGTGTGTGTGTGTATGTGCTTCCATGTGAATGTGTCCTTCCACAAGCCAATATAAAGTCTCTCAGAAGTGTGGTTCAAACAGTGTTAAGTGGTAAAAAGATCCTCTCAGATGCTAAAATGGGGGGAGTTTATCCAATTTTTGTAGATTTAAACATTTCCAACAGCTACGCCTACTTTCTGCAACAATCTTTAAGTCCACAACATTCATGTCTACAGCAAATTAAGATTAAGGAAGTTCCTGAAGTTTTATGAGTGTGATGATCTGCTATGCATGTCTGGCTCTATTCATGCTTGAAATTATTCCTCAGTGACCACATCATAAGTTCATACTCTAAAAGCAGGTGTGAATACATGGAGGGTGCTTAGGGATCCTGTTGCCCTGGTCACATATATAGACAGTGTGCCGAGGGGCAGGACGTGTACATTTCTTATGTCTGACTTGTAAAGTTAGTAATTTAAATGTGTAAGACAATGCAACTCTATATTTTTTTCAGCACTTCATTAGTTTTCACAATTGGAAAAGAAACACTATGTACAAAAGTACGCAAAAAAACAAAAAAATAATCCACTTTTGTAATTAGAAGTAACTTGTTGTTCAGTTTGACTAAAGTTCCTTTGCTTAAACAGCCTGAGTTAAAACTTTTTGAAATAATAAGGGTCTCTGTGCTTAACAACAGACATAATCAATGAATGAATTTAGAGCTGCAAAAAATAGGCAATTAATCAAATGGTTGTATTGAACTAATCGCCAACTCTTTTGACAATCGATTAATGGTTTTGAGTCATTTTTTTAGAAAATGATTTCAGCTTCTGAAATCAGCTTAATTTACTCCTCTATGACAGTAAACTGAATATCTTTGCATTGTGGGCAGCACAAGAAGATGTCGCATTGGGCATTAGGAAACAGTGATCATCGTTTCTCACCGTTTTCTGACATTTTATGGACCAAACAGCTAATCGATTAATCAAGAAAGTGATTGACGGATTAACTGATACTGAAATATCACAGGATATTAGCCCTGCATGGGCTAATTAGCCCACTAATAAAATCAGGATCTTCTAATAAACAATATAAACACCAAGAAACCTAGAATGTTAACAGGTTATTTAAATAAAATCACAATTTTTTTTTTTCTCATATAAATGACAAAAGGTCCAGACTGAGGTTCTTAAAGAGCTCGATTCAGGCCACATGCTGCCAATTGAATAGGCCTGCTGTACACAGCATGGGAGGAGTCAAGTCGATTTTATTTATATAGCCCAGAATCACAAATCACAGTTTGCTTCAAAGGGCTTTACAGTCTGTACAGGGTACGACACCCTCTGGCTTTAAAATCTCAATTGGGATAAGTAAATATAAAAAAAGGAACAGCTCAACAGAAGAAGTATCCCTCTCCAAGGATGGACAGACACGCAATAGTGGAGTTCAAATACATGCCTAACAACACTGATGGTGAGCTTTATCAATTTTGCAGTGTGTATGTAGTACCTAACCCATCAAAACACAATTATATTTGCTACTGCCAAAGAACTGCTGCGTGGCTTTGAATTTCATATCGTTTTTAGCTGTTTGGCTGGATGCAGATGTGTTTTAGTCTGTTTAGACGTTGTTGTGAGTTTCCAGTGAAATTACACAGTTATGAATTGGCAAGAAGAATACAGTCACAAGTGGTAACTTCAGATGCATTTTATCCAGGTATTACCTGCTACCCATTCCAAATACATTTCAACAGGCTCTTAATACAAGACGGTTGGTCTGAACAAATCATTTATGTTTCTACATAGCTGTGTGCCTGCCTGTCAGTGTGTGGGCACACGCTTGGAGCAGGGGGGATGAAGGGTCTAAGTGAAGCTAACAGATTGCCTCGTTTGCCTTTTTGAACTGCCCAGCACGTTTGGAGAACAGGAGGGGAACAACAAAAGGTGTTAATGGCTTTATGGAGGCCCCATGCTGACAGATAGGCCATTATCTTCCTGATTCACTGCAGAATGGATAATAGCTCTGATCAGTTGCCCTCTTTATCTCTAGGGCCAAAGACCTGAATGCTGGGTTAACATATCACTGCAGCCATAAAGCTGTTTACAGTAAATACTGTCAGTATATAAACATCAATGATTGTGTATTACATTTGAAAAATAATATATTTATGCATTGAAAGAGAAAACACTATTTGTTTTATTTCCTTCAAGAAAATTTTCCAGCCCAAATGTACAGTTCACTCCAAAGTCAACAACACATTTTCCATTTACCTGTAGTACTATTCATGCATCTTGATTGTTTGGGTGTGAGTCCAGAGATTTGGAGAGATATCTGCTCTCCCTCCCATTTAATGGAACTAGATGGCGTTCGGTTTGCGGTGCTCAAAGCATCATAAAATACATTTTAAAAAAAACCTCAACAGCAGTCCAACTCATGAATGAGAGGCGTGTGCTTATGACAGTACCAAATGTAAACATCAACAGTGTTCTCCTTGGCTGAGCTGTAACCTCTCATCCATGAGTAGGTGTATTCCAGTCAAAGAAAATAGTTCCTGTATGAAACTGCTCACAAAGGTCTGTGGGTAAACTTGAGTAACCGGATCATGATTTCTGGAAAGAAACATTGCCGTTGAGTTTTTCAAATGTATGTTTTTGAAGCTTTGGGCACCACAAGGCGAGTGCCATCTATTTATATCTGAGAGAAGTCTGTACAGCCTATAGGGCTGGGTATTGGTGCTTGGTACCTTTAAGGTATCGAATGAGATAATCCATTACCAAGTAGTATTAACACTTCTCTGGTCAAACGATACCTTCATTTGATACTTTTTGTACCCGGAGCTAGAAAAATAAATATCTGTAGGGTTTTTCTTGCAGCCAATCACTGCCAACTACCACAGTGGCTACAACACATACAGTCTGTGGTGGTGACACCAAGCACAGTATACTTGATAGAATTAGAAGTGCAATGTACATAGAGGCCACAACGACAATCAAAAGTACAGCTATACAGCGTTCCTGTGGCATCTGATCAATTAAATGCAGAAAAGGTGGATGGATTTATTTCAAGGTGCTTCCATTGACATGATGAGTATCGAATGAAGTAGAAAATAAAGGTATCAAATGAAATACTCTATTGGTATTGGTATCACTTTAAGGGCCATGGTATTGGTTTTGAACTTTATTGACATTCTTGGTTGTTTGTTTCTTTTCCACCTGATTCTATTTTTTATTTATTTCTTTTTTGTTACATGTTTGAAATAAAGAATTTTTATTCATTCATTGGTACTGGGATTGTATTTTTTTTTTAAACAGTACCCAGCCCTAATGCCTGATATCTCCAAAACTCTGCAACACACAGCAAAACAATCCAGATGGATAAATAGCGCTACAAGTAAGATGCAAAAATTGGGTTTTTGATTTGGGGGTTTGGGGGACAATTCAGTGTGTTTTAACCCACTGTTATCATTTGCCTAAAAAACACTAAAAGGAGGCAGTCACAATTAAACATAAAAAAGCGGACAAGTATATACATTTGTGTGTGTGTAAATTAAATCCCTAACATTTCTGTTTGGTATTTGTTTTTTCTAATGCATAAGCCTTTTATGTTGTTTTACTGCAATGCAAACTTTTGTACGTGTGCGTGTGTGTGTGTGTCAAGTGTTATTTGTCATTCCTTTGTCAGATTTGGGTTTGTGTGTGTGGCATTTGCCTTCCTGATTAGCTTTGCACATAATATGTCTCTCTTTGTGTGTGTGTGTGTGTGTGTGTGTGTGTGTGTGTGTGTGTGTGTGTGTGTGTGTGTGTGTGTGCATGCGTGCGTGCGTGCGCGCCTGCATGCATGAGGGAGGGGTAGGGCACTGTTGTAAACTTATCAGCTGGTGATGACTTTCCACACAGCTCTAAGACAACTTAAGCCCTCTCTAATTACAGCACATCTGTTGCAGCAGAGAGGTATTCTTGTCATGTGGTTTAACAAATACTTTCGCATTCAGAGGAGTACATACCTAATGAGCCTCACAGCCCAGGGCAACTCACATCTCCCCACTAAGATCAAAAAACCTAACCTCCATGCAACACGCACACACATACAGACACACACACCTAGACGTGAAAAAAACCACACAACCACAGAGGAGCACTGACACACGCACACGTCGAAAAGCACAATACACAGCCACAGAAAGGGACTGACACCACCATGCACACACACACATACACACACACACAGAGGCACAAACACATACAAACACCACAACAACCTGTTTTTCAAAAAGAGACAAGAACAAATGATTCAAATGAAAGGAGCCAAACTAAGAGCGGGTACATGTTTACACTCTCTGACAACATTCTGAAGGTGTTATCAAGGTGGAAATCAAACAACCCGTCTGCTCTAATTATTACCTGCCCTAAATAAAGAGAAGTTGTCTTTGCAACCTAGGGGATGAAATAGGTTGAAGAAAATAACATCAAGAAGCAGATGAAGAATACACCCACAAGGATATCTGGCAGTCAGTGTAAACGTGCTAAGGTTGTGCTATAATAACCCAGTAAGCTGGCTGTAATGATTGTTGGGGAGACAGGGGATAAAGTGCTTGTCTCAGACTGCTGGAGTCACTCACAACAGGTGCTAGTAGCACACAGCCTACAGTCCCTGCTGACCAATCACACTGCCAGTAAGACTGGCGGAGACAGTTAAGACTCCATTACGCTCTAAAAAATAAAGGCGCAAACTAGAACCATAAGGGGTTCTTGCTTTGTCCTCATAGGAGAACTCTTTGTTGGTTCCTGGCAGAACTTTTTTTTCTATAAATGTTCCACTTGGAACCCTTTTAGAAAGTTCAACCTAGAACCAACATAAAGAACTTACTTAGAACCATCTGTGAAAGGTTTCACCCAGAACCCTCTGGTTCTGTGGGTTCTATTAAGAATCTTTCTACCCTGTTAGTGTTCCAATGAGAATCTATCGAGGGGGTTCCACCAATAACCTTTTTATATTCCAAGGGTTTTTATCTAGAACCCACTCAGGAGATTCTATCAAGAACTTTATATAGTCTAGGGTTTTATCTAGAACCCACCCAGGGGGTTCTACTAAGAATCCTTAAAGATCTCTTTCTTCCAAAAAGGGTTCTTTGGATGAAAAGGGTTCTTAATGGAACCCATAGTCTTACAAAGAACTACTGATGAACCCATTCGCCCTTCAGGAAGAACCCTTTTCAAACCCTTATTTCTAAGAGTGTACATCACTGAATGGAAAGCCATGAGGGGATACTGCAACCTGCGAGATGTCAGTCAGGAGCACATCTGCACATGGGCCTAATGGAAGATAATGAGACATCATCACCACTAAGACAACATGGCACATATACAGAAAGAAAACTGAGCCCAGCTCATCTCAGCAAACGGGGAAACTAGTGCCGTTTATCAAACAAATTGTCCAAAAAAAGCCTCAAATTGTTTTCCCTGCAATGTTTATCTTAAGGCTTTAGTCAATCGCTGCTGCTGGATCTGGAGTTGGGCATGACATGGGTTTAGCATATGGTTCACTGCAATGCTGAGGCTTAACTCCAGCTTGTGGTTTCTGACTGTCAACCTCCTTGGCTTAGACTCCATTTTCCAGAGACATTCCAAGTGTCATTATGAGATATATTGCAAAAAAAA
>JAJHUR010128210.1:3581-16282 GCA_027495735.1 Lutjanus campechanus
CTATAAAGTGGATACAATTTGTGGTCAACTGTTTTGTGCCCTTTCTGTTGGGATGTACATCATCCGCTCTGTACAGGCTTCAGTTAGTCCAAAAGTAATCAGAGTTTGAGATGAAGTCATATCCTGCAGCGGAGCAGAAGTTTCTTAACCAGTGATGTAGACTGAAAAGTCGACTGCAATGTTCAGAGCTTTTGGAGAGAGTTGAAATGGGATCAGACAACAGACGTTTTCCCAGACACTGTTGTATGGCACAGAGACTCAAGATCTGTGTGTAATATGCTGGAATTTCTAGCTATGACGTTATTTGTTCCCGTGTGCGTTAAAACAATGTTAACAGTGGGATGTAGGTCAATGAAAGTCGGAAGGAGTTCAGTTAAGTCGCCCACCACTGGAGAGACAGTAGGTAACAGTGCCAGGTAGAGTTAAATACCAAATGACAGAATCACCTACAATCAAAATCTCTGGATTGCTGCTTACCACACCGCTGTTGTCGCTCTTCAAAAACGTTGATCTGAAGCTCAATTCTGAGTCTCCTCTGTAGTTTTCCAAAAGATAATAAATATGGCAACTTCTGATCAACCCATATCATCTCAGGGATAAACTAAGAACTTCCACTTAATCCTGCCCACTTCCAGTTTAATCTCATTCTGAGTACAGATATTAACATATTTTACTCTTATGATCAGTTAATCAGAAATGACTGTCCATTAGAGGGCATTAGGTCGCTGTTCCACCACTTTGTGCACCATTCCCCATGTGCTGGACCTTCATTGAATAAAATCTGATTTTATGATCAAGTAAAGAAGAAATTTAGCCGCTATTCTGATCATTACGGTGAATTTGTGAAAAACAAAGCGAAACAGGCACCATGAAAAAAACCTGTCATCTGTACAATGCTGAGCTCTCTGCTCAGGACTTCTGTCTCCCTCACCTAACTGGATTCGCACCAAGAGTAATCTACTGAAGGTAATGCACTGACTAGGAATAAGTACCTCATACAATCCCACTTCACATAATCCGAACCATCCCTTTAAAGGGAAAATTTGACAAGTTTCATGTGGATATTGATGGTAACTGAAGCAATAAATTCCTGTGTGTGTGCTTGAATGACTAAAAAGATCAAGTTCTCATGCTCATGTAGCTGTGCGGGCAATGCATACATTTACTAGGATGCATTGTGCACAAGCTTCTGACACCCATGTTGCCATGTCAGAATCAGAATCAGAAATACTTTATTGATCCCCGCGGGAAAACTGTTCACATTACAGGTGCTCTTTACAAGATTAGAAAGATATGTCATATAGTGCAGTTAGAGGAGAAAATATAACAAGATGTTTTTAAAAAAAGCACTGTAAACTATGAAATATACTAAGAGACAAAAAGGCAAAAATAGATAATAAAGCAGAATATACGTACAGTAAAGATAAGTGCTTTGTTTTTGAACAATAATATACTACAGGGTACCCGCAGGGTCTTAAAAACTTGAAAAAGTCTTAAATTTAATGATCGTAGATTAAGGCCTTGAAAAGGTATTGAATTCTGGGCGGACGTTTAGCTCAGTGGGTAGAGCGTCCGACCCATGTATGGAGGCTGTAGTCCTCTGCAGCGGCCGCTGGTTCGACTCCCGCCTTCGGCAGTTTGCTGCGTGTCATCCCCTCTCTCTCTGCCCCGTTTCTTGTTTCCTCTTCAGCTATCACTATGAATAAAGGCACAAATGGCCAAAAAAATAACTTTAAAAAAAAGAAAAGGTATTGAATTCTGTTCACAAGTCTTAAATTTCGTTCTGAAAGGTCTTATTTTTTCCCTTTCTTACTTACATGATACAGCGCCATGAGTTGTCAAACAGCTATTTTCGATATGTTATTCAAATGCAGGATAAATCTGTCTGCTTGCTGGCTCCACAACCCAAAGCTGTTTGCCTGTCACTCATAGCGTTCAGGGATATGATAGGCTGTTTCAATGAGTCAGGCGGAGAGCACACGTGAGACTGTCTGTTAGATGATTGACTGTTCACGTGTCACTCTTATCACGCTCCGTTGTCAATGTTACAGGTTGGTGATGAGTTGGGGCTCTGTGCTCCCATGTTGTGCACTTACACATCAAATTATCCAACGTTTTATCGCACTGTTTTCTTATTGCTATTGATGATATATATTGCTAATGTTTTATCATCCAGGCCTAATATTCAGAACTTTAAATCAATTTGTATCAAAGTTAGGATAACATGCAAACACAGTCCCATTTACAGTCAGTTATTTCAGTCATTTGTGTGAGGCCCGGTTACTTGTTTCTCTCGCAAGATCTGGCAACACTGCTTGTGACGTACCCACTGAAGTCGTTACTCACACAGCAACTTCTAATCAGCGTCAGTCAAAGATGGGCAATTGTCGTTTCAATCCGTTAAGGCTAAATGACTCTAAATACGACTGGGTTCAGCCTCTACCAGGTAATGAGTAGGAAGCTCAATGTTGTTTGTGCCGTAAAAGTTTCAAGCTTGGAACCATGGGACACAGCAGGGTGTTTTTATAAAGCCAAAAAGCCCAAATCTAACTCACATTTTGGGTTTTTCCCTACTTATAAATTAACTAATGTGACGTGAATGACATGGACACCAACCAGGAGGACTTTTAATAATATAGATACAGTGTTTCCCACAGACCAGGTAGCAATTTGTGGTGCTCCACTGACACCGGTGGGGGAATCGAGTGTCACAGTGTTGTGGCGGTCGGTGGAGTCAGTCATCGGGTGTATGCAGAGTGTATGCAGCAGGTGGCGTTCAACACTTTCTGAAGCTGCCATATGAAAAAAACCTGTATCTATTGTTCTTCAGAGTCACCTGCTGAGACCACTATAAAGCTACAGCATTTGGAATTATTCAGCTCAATCTTACTTCTTTAAAAGTAAGTTCTTTAAGAGAAGACAACTAAAAACATTTTTTACCAGAACCCTGCCTGGTTTCATTCCTCACCCCAACTAGTTTCAATCTTTAGATTCTGTGACAGGAATGATTTGCACAAAACAACTTCAGCTGGAGGTTTTTATTTCAAATAATTAACTTAAGACATACCTCAACCAATAACCTGTTCTAAGTTTTTGGGTAAAATAAAATAATGTAACAATAAAATATATTAACACAAATAAAATAAAGAAACTACCTAAGGTACAAAACCTGATTCAGATTCTTTTCAGGTTCTCTCATCTCATCTGGATTAACCTGTTCATCACAAGGCCTATTTTTTCTGCCTTCTGTCCAAAATGACTTATCCAAAATAAATGGAGGATATTTTCACAACTACAAGGGCTATATGAACAACCTTGGTGTCAAAATAACGGCAATACATGTGAGATTACTATAGAAGTGTCAGAATCAAGATATGTGTTACTGTGTCAGAGTAAATTCACCTAGAACACGGAAAAAATGTGAATTTTTATCTATTTATTTTAAAAAAAAACATTGTTTCGAGTGAAAAACACTTTTGAATCATATGATAGTAGCCTGATTCATCTAGATATGATATCTGATGAGTAACTGTGCAAAAGTTGATGCTAAAAAAGTGAACCTGAACAGTTTTACAGTTGTTTTAACACAGACATATCCAGGCGAAACTGCACCAAATGTGCCATTTCGGCATCAGTCACACTGACGTTTGGCACTGTGTTGTTAGTATGTAAGCTCTGCTATCTGATTAAAACAGTCAGAGAACCACCTCTGCTCTATATTTCTCCCGTATTCTCCTCACTGGGGGTCTGCTATGCTCTGCTTGAAGCGTCTATAGTGTAAACAAAGCTGCGCCCTGTGCGCATGTCCGTCACTCACTGGGGGAGTCCAGGGGTCTTTCTCTGCAACCCATTGGTCAATTTTGATGATCGACACCTCTATAAACCAACCAGAGTCTTGAGATTCTATTGCTACCACCCAAATTTACCATAGCAACACCAATGACGATACAGAAGGACGTCAAGCCAGAGATAGTATATTCTAAGAAGATGCGTTACTCCACTCGAAAAAAGCCCTGGCTCTTATGAAAACAACCAGGACCATCGCGATTCATCTCAAACTACTGAAGAGTCATAGGAGTAGACATAAGCAGTGATTTTTCAAGCTGGAATATAACTGTAGGCCACAAAACAGCTAAAGTAAGACATATTTTATGATTCTGTGAAGGTTTTTCTTTGCAACTATTTGGGGTCTTACTCAGAGTTTTTGTCGCACAGTGACGAGTGAGACCTCGCATGAAAACAGAGATCGTACAGATCACGGCAATACCTTACATGTCTGGTTTGCTTGAAGTGGTGAGAGTAAAGAAGCACTCAATTGAACGTGGGTTGTTTTCACGTTTTTGTTAAATGCCCATATTATTGCCTGTGATTTTAATTGTGTTTCGTTTAGTTGGCAATACTTGATAGAGGCTTTTAGCTGAGTTTCTCCCCGTCATTTTGAGGTGCTACATGTTAAGATTGGTGCTTCCTAGCGTGCCCATAGACCGTCTGTACCGCACACATCTGACGCTGCCCCCTGTACAGATGATATTATGGTGTTGAGAACAAATACATTCTTAGTCTCTATTTAAAACCAGTTTTTCCCTTAATTTCACGAACCACAACTGGAAGATTATTCCAAAACACAGTTGACCTATAGAATACAGTCCTCTTCATAGAGTCAGACTTAGGTAGGGGTAAAGTAATCTGTCCACTATTCGCCCCTCTAGTGTAATGTGAATGCGTATTTGAGCAGTAAATTATATTATCATAAAGAAATTTAGGAGTCTGAGTGTTAATAATTCTATGAAAGTATATTAACATATTAGCAGATAGTCTGTGCTTGACCGTCAGCCAAGCAAGACGTTCATGCATTTCTGCAACACTAGTTCTTGATGAACAACCAAGAACCATTCTTGCAGCCTTGTTTTGAGCCACTTGTAATTTTCTTAGAAGACAGTTTGATGCAGCAGACCATACGACTGAACAGTAATCTAAATGACATAAAACCAATGTACAAACAACACGACTAAACAACTGTGAATTGAGAAACGGCGCACATTTACGTGTTATGGCAACAGCTCTACCCATTTTGGCAACAACTTTGTTGATGTGATCAGACCATGACAATGTGCAATCAAGCCAAAGTCCAAGAAGCTTCACCGTTTTTACTTGCTGTATAGTTTGACTATTTACTTGTATATTCATTTTAGGATTATCTGATAATCTATACTTAGAACCAAATATTATACTCATTGTTTTTGATACATTTAGAATAAGTTTATTTGTTTTGATCCAGTTATATAATTTGCTGATCTCACACGACAGAACCTGATTAAGCTCTGAACATGTAGGGGCTGCATAATAAAGAGTAGAATCATCAGCAAACATAGTCAATGTAGCCTTACTGAGTACATACGGCATATCATTAGTAAAAATTGAAAATAAAAGAGGTCCGAGGCAGCTTCCTTGGGGGACTCCACAGTCCAGGGACTTACTACAAGATAATGCACTATTAAAATAAACTCTTTGCGACCTCTCAGACAAATAGCTCGTAAACCACTTGATTGCAGAGGAAGCAAAACCATAACTAATAAGTTTGGAAATCAAAATGTCATGGTCGATCACATCGAACGCAGCACTGAAGTCAAGTAATATTGTACCCACTAGCATTGAGTCATCAATTGATGTTAACCAGCTATCTGACATTTGTGTCATTGCAGTGCAGGTGGAATGACCAGACCTATAAGCATGTTGGAACATTGTAGTTAAATCATTGTGAGAAAAGTAATCTTGCACTTGCTCAAATACAATCTTTTCCAATAATTTACTCAGAATAGGCAAAATGCTAATAGGCCTACTATTCGGACCACAGAAAGTTGATTTTGTATCTTTGGGTAAAGGAATGATCTTGCCCTCCTTCCAAAGTTTTGGACACACACCACTAATCAGACATCTGTTGAATATGTGACAGATTGGTTTAGAAATATGTACAGCGGATAATTTCAACAGCCTACTATCCAAGTTGTCTGTACCAGCAGACCCACCAACAGTCAAAAGATCTCAGCAACATTTCCACCTGCACAACATTAACCTGATAAAATTCAAAATTACACAGTTTATCCTTAACAATAATTTTTTTATGAGCTCATCAGAGTTGGAATCAACAGTATAAACCATTTTCTCTCTTAGTTTAGAAACCTTATTAACAAAATAATCATTGAAATAATTTGCAATCTGTGTTGGCTTAGTCAAATAAACTCCATTCAATTCAACAAAAGAAGTGCAGGTAGATTTTTTTCCCCATGGTTTCGTTGAGTACATTCCACATTCTCTTATTATCTGTACCACTATCGGAGATTCTCTTTTGAAAATATTTTTTCTTTTTCACTCTGTTCACCTTGGTCACATGATTCCTTAAAGTACAATAAAGTATTCTGTCTTCAGGAGAGCCAGAAAGAACAGCAACCTTTTTAGCCTCATCCCTTTGAGCCATCAAGCTCTTTAATTCAGCATCAACCCAAGGAGCAGTTTTGGCTTTAACTGTAAATTTCTTTAACGGGGCATGATTGTTAACAACTCTCCTAAAAAGATCCATAAATAAATTAAGGCAGGTATCCACATCATCAATAGCACATACCAAATCCCATTTAATGTTATTCAGTTTATTTAGAAAATTCTCCTCATTAAATGCCCTATAAGTTCTTTTCATAATGATTTTAGGACAGGCTCTAGGTAGCTTTGTTCTCCTGGAGACAGCAATACAGTTGTGGTCACTAAAGCCAACTGTTACAGAAACAGGTGTTGAGCACATATCAGGATTATTAGTGTAAATATGATCAATACATTTTGATGTTGAAGATCCTGTACTATTGCTAGAAATTCTTGTGGGTTGATGCATTAATTGAGATAAACCACAGGTGTCTGTCATAGATTTAAGCTTATTCTTCAGAGGACAATTATCAGATAGCCAATCAATATTTAGATCACCCAGCCAGTATAGCTCTCTGTTTTCCTCAGTCACTTTGTCCAGCATATAACATAAACCATTTAAGTACTCTATCCTGGCCTATAACAACAGCCAAGAACTATTGGTTTTAAATATGGAAGTTGTACCTGTAACCATAACACTTGAACATCATCAACCATTAAGTCATGTCTCAGTTTCACAGGAAAATGATCACGTATGTAAATGGCCACGCCACCTCCAAACCTGTTTCGATCATGTCTATAAATTGAAAACCCCCCTATATCAACATGTGAATTTTCTATGAAGCTGTCCAGATGGGTTTCAGAAATCATAAGTATGTTTATTTTGTTTAATTGCAAAAATAGAGAAAGGTCGTGAATTTTATTCCTCAGACTACATATATTAATATGTGCAAGGATTAAACCTTTAGGTAGTTTATTTATACTGGTCATCTTAGTTGATGGTAAATAAGTCAGATATTATAATAATATGTATAATCAATTTTAACATCTTGTACCATAAGTTGTTTTGTTATCATCAAGTAGGCTACATCAGACTTATTGGTCCAGCACACAGACACACATGCATGTACACAAATACTACACTCACAAAAAGATAAAATTGAATTTTAAAACTCATAAGGCCAGTGACTGACTTTGTCCAGCCCTGGGGATGATGATCAGTTTATCATACTTCAAGCTCACTTTATCACCTCTCTCTCTGGCAGCTTTCAACTTCGGCCACAGCTCTTTCCTCCTCAGTTGCACAGCTTCAGAGAAATCTTCGTTAATGTAGATCTTAGTACCCTTTAATTTCTTGGCAGAAGAAAGAATCAGCTCTCTGTCTTTAATGCGAAGAAGTTTAACAACAATTTTCCTTGGCCTTTCCCCCTCCTGGTACTGACCAAGCCTCTGGGCACGCTCAATGTCCATATTTGTTCCATCTAAGCCCAAGTCTTTAGAAAGCATTTGTCGCACCTTTTTCTCTGATTCACTCCAATATTCTCCTTTCTCGTCAGCAATGCCATCGATTAAGATGTTTGTTCTCCTGCTCTGGTTTTCAATGTAGTCCAACTTGGTGAACATTGCATCTAATTCCTGCTTGGAAGTAGTTATGGTTGTCTCAAATGCCTTTAACTTTGCCTCACTCTTGTTGCATCCCATCTTATTCTCTTCAAACTTTGCTTGGGTGAATTCCAAGCTGGTCTTCAGCTCCAGTACATCTCTGATAACGCCATCCAATCTTTTGTTAGTTCCATCCATGCTCAGCTGAATGAAACATTTGAAGTTGTCCTGCTGCTGCAGTAACATATCCTTATAAATCTCTCTCTGCTGCTCCATTAACTGGGAGAGTACACTCATTGTGACCACAGCATCCTCCTCACAAGGGGATGTTTTTGCATTTTTTGGAGGCATGATGTATCTTACCAGGATGTACCAGAAGTTGATGAAAGTTGAAAATGATGATGGTGACAGATCTGTTTGTCAGGCCTAGTAGGCCCAAAAGCCAATCAACTTGGGCTACAGCCACAAGCTCGGCAATTAGATGAGATATCGTCCACAATGTTGAGACAAAGTATAAATAAAAAGCAACCTGAGTCAGTTGACAACTAGATTTGAGAGTACCAGAAAGGATTCAGTAGATTTTTGTTAGATTCCAAGAGGCCAGATTCTAAGAGGAAACTCCTGGCAGCCATCTTGTGAAGATGTGATTTAAAATGTGGAAGTTACAGGCTAAAATGCGTTTGCGTCCATCACAGCGCCATCTAGTAAAGCAGATGCAAATGTTTTTGTGTGGCTGGTCTGTGTGCTATTCTATATATACCCTGTAAATTTCAAAGCCCTCAGCATAATACTTGACCAGAAATAAATGTTTGTTGTTTATCTCGTAATAAGCCACACCCACTTTGACCGGTCGTGATTACCCTTTACTGGTTCCAGTTTATTATCCAGAGCTGAAGTAATCTCCTCTCGAACAATATCCCTCATTGCCATGGCCATTTCAGCAGTAAAGCTTTTATTCAGGCGCGTGCCTTGAGCCATATTCAGGTGAGGCGCAATCGGCGAACAGGTGAGGGCAATCAGTCTATCTGAATCTCTCCAAGAGGGGGAGGAAAAAAAAAAAAAAGAAAGAAAAAGAAAAAGGAATAAATCGGCACTCAGTGACGATGCAAAAAAATGTCACAGAGACAGGCTTAGTTAAACTGAAGCATTAGTAAATTGCTCAGCAGTATGAGTCCATCAATTAAATTTTAAATCACAAAAATACTGACCAGGAGAGAAGCAGCCACGCATGTCACAGCATGCTACCGGAACCGGATCTCCGAAGTCATTGAAGTGGATACTAGAAATCAAATCTGAAATGGCCTGTAGTCTTCAGTTTATCTGATGTTTGGATTGATGTGTATGTCCCCCACAGATTCACAGCTCGTATCACTGAACTGATGAAAGTCCTGAAGGAGCTGAATGCTGGCAAATATGAACGCACAATGGTCTCCCAGCAGGAGAAGGGTACACATAACTCTGAATCGTTAAAAGGATACTCCACTTTACATGATAACCCACTTAGTATGTACTCACCCCAGCCTCATCCAGTACAATGGCAATGAATGGTGACCACGGATAAAACGTTAAAAAAAGAACACAAAACAAACACAAAATGTCTCCATCCTGCTTGTGTGGTGTAATCCAAGTGTCCGCGAGCCGCGACATTAAAAATTAACTGCAAAAGATGCCATTTACGCCATGTTTTTAGCCGAAATGTCAACTGTAGCATGTAGCCGGTAGGATGTAAACATGGCGTCGATCTTGCGAGACTTCATATATATCTTAATGGATGCACATGCGGAAGTAACGCGAGATCGACGCCATGTTTACATCCTACCGCCTACATGCTACAGTTGACATTTCAGCTAAAAACATGGCATAAATGGCATCTTTTGCAGTTAATTTTTAAAGTCGCGGCTCGCGGACACTTGGATTACACCACACAAGCAGGATGGAGACATTTTGTGATTGTTTTGTGTGCTTTTTTAAACGTTTTATCCGTGGTCACCATTCACTGCCTAAAACTCCAGGATTGTTTTGTGAACTGAAGATCTTCACCCATCATCACATCGGCATAGTGGTGAGTACATACTGAGTAGGTTATCATGTAAAGTGGAGTATCCTTTTAAGAAATCCAGTACTGTGCAAAGGTTTTAGGCAGGTGTGAAGAAATGCTGTAAAGTAAGAATGTTTTCAAAAATATAAAATGTAATTGTTTATTTTTATCAGTTTACAAAATGCAAAGTGAGCAAACAGAAGAAAAATCAAAATCAAATCATTATTTGGTGTGACCAACCTTTTGCCTTCAAAACAGCATCAATTCTTCTGGGTACACTTGCACAAAGTCAGGGATTTTGTAGGATCATAGTCAGATGTACGATTAACCAATTATACCAAACAGGTGCTAATGATCATCAATTTCATATGTAGGTTGAAACAGTCATTAACTGAAACAGAAACATCTGTGTAGGAGGCTTAAAACTGGGTGATGAACAGCCAAACAAGACAGTTTCATGTCACAGGTCAGACACCATGACAAGACTGAGCACAGCAACAAGACACTGGGTAGTTATACTGCATCAGCAAGGTCTCTGCCAAGCAAAGATTTCAAAGCAGACCGGGGTTTAAAGATGTGCTGTTTAAGCTCTTTTGAAGAAGCACAAAGAAACAGGCAACGTTGAGGATCATAGACACAGTGGTCGGCCAAGGAAACTTGTGCAGCAGATGAAAGACACATTATGCTTACTTCTCTTCAAAATTGGAAGATGTCCAGCAGTGCCATCAGCTCAGAACTAGCAGAATCCAGTGGGACCCAGGTACACCCATCTACTGTCTGGAGATGTCTGGCCAGAAGTGGTCTTCATGGAGGAATTGTGGCCAAAAAGCCAAACCTCCAACATGGAAATAAGGCCAAGTGACACAACTATGCATGAAAACAGAGGAACTGGGGTGCAGAAAAATGGCAGCAGGTGCTCCAGACTGATCAGTCAAAATTTCAAATATTTGGCTGTAGCAGAAAGCAGTTTGTTTGCCAAGGGGCTGGAGAGTGGAACAATAATGAGTGTCTGCAGGCAACAGTGAAGCCTGTCAGAGGTTCCTTGCAAGTTTGGGGCTGCATTTCTGCAAATGGAGTTTGGGATTTGATCAGGATTAATGGTGTCCTCAATGCTGAGAAATACAGGCAGATACTTATCCATCATTCAATACCATCAGGGAGGCGTCTGATTGGCCCCAAATTTATTCTGCAGCAGGACAACCACCCCAAACATTCAGCCAATGTCATTAGGAGCTATCTTCAGCATAAAGAGGAACAAGGAGTCCTGGAAGTGATGTTATGCCCCCACTGAGCCCTGATCTCAACATCATGGAGTCTGTCTGGGATCACATGAAGACACAGAAGGATTTGAGGCAGCCTACATCCACAGAAGATCTGTGGTTAGTTCTCCAAGATGTTTGGAACAACCTACCTGCTGAGTTCTTTCAAAAACTGTGTGCAAGTGTACCCAGAAGAATTGATGCTGGTTTAAATGCAAAGGGTGGTCATGCCAAATATTGATTTGATTTAGATTTTTTTTTCAGTTTTCTCACTTTTCATTTTGTAAATTGATAAAAATAAACAATAATATTTTATATTTTTAAAAGCATTCTTACTTTACAGCATTTTTTCACACCTGCTTAGAACTTTTGCACAGTACTGTATGTCACAGAGATGAGTTTTCATCTCAGATCAAAGACTGGAGCTGCGCAGCCAAACAGTTTAACTTGTGTGCTATTCCGTTCACCTTAGAATCAGACACTGCAGAGAAACTCCTACTGGTTCCTGGAAATGGTCAAATCATCAACCGAGATAACATCATCAAGTAGGTCTCATATTCTGAACTTGAATATATACTGGCATTTGTTTTTGGCAGATTTTTTAATGTCCACAGTTTTAAAGCAAACAAAATGTGTTTGTTTGTTTTGTTCGGCTGTTTTGCAGATTTGACCATACCCCACTTGCAACACCTAATGGAGATATCTTGATCAGAGACCTTACGTTTGAGGTAAAGTTGTCATCTATAATTGCCATATCCCGGCCAGACAGGCCAGCTGTGATTGACTGAAATTAATTATTTGAAGTTGCTTTCAATTCAGTTGAAATTTGGTTTAGTTTTTATGTCTCAGCACTAGAGACCGACCGATCGATCGGCCGGCCGATTAAATCGGCCGATTTTTGCTATTTTTTAATCAATCGGCATCGGCCGATTTTCTTACATTTTGCCGCGCGGATTTTAAGTCAGGCACAACCGCGGGCAGCTACTTGGACGAAGCGCGAGGTTTCAACAGAGACGGTCCATTTAGAACTAAGAAAACCTTTGGTCACAAGAGTGAGCAAGACTATCTACAGGTTAGGGCTGTGCGATTGCCTCTAAATTTCAAATTGTAGATTGTCATTGCTCTAGATTGCCAATACACGATTAAATCGGCAAGGGGGCAGGGGCGGCACGTGTCCTTGGCACGTGTCCATGGCACGTGTCTTATGTTGATCGCTTCGCTACCAGATCGCTAAAAGATATAGGCTATAGCCTAGGCGCGCAGCCCCGCAGTTACGCCACTGTCCTATTCCCAGCGTCGCCGCGCCTGAAAAAAACGCGGATTTACCATGAGAAACAGCAGTTCAGTGCTTCAATGTAATGTTTGCTCAACTACAGTCGTTATTTACTTGT
>JAJHUR010128216.1:979-22913 GCA_027495735.1 Lutjanus campechanus
CAAAATTTGCGTTAAGTAAGTGAGAAAAGATTAGATTCCAATGCATGATTTTTTACAGTGTATGTGTGTGTTGTTCTACACGTTGAATAGCTGTGTATGCACATGGTCATGTGGGGTGTATACTGTGTTTGCAGGTGGGTGGGGTGCGTCGGAGAATGACAGATGTGTCAATTCCCCTTCACTTCGTACCCTCACTGTGCATCGCTGTCACTGAAATTACACGTCTTTCTACCAGCGAAACACAGCATCACACTGAAGGAAACACTGACAGTCTGTGTCCCCAGCAGCTCCCAGAAAATTGTCATCGACTAGTGAAACTAAAGCGTATGTAGGAATGTTCATGTGTCCCAGTTGTCATTTTACTGCGCAGTATAAGTCAGACACAGTGTTTAGAGAGCAGTTATTAGTTGCTACAGGGAAAATGTCACTAGGCAGAGGAGCAATAACTGAGGTGAGAGAATCTAATGCGGAGTGCTGCCTCGGTTGTAAAACATGATGCAAAACAACAATTTAAAGGGAATTTCAGATTATTCAGGCAGGCTACGGAGTGAAAAAGGCTCAACTACTCCATGTTTTTGCACATTTTCTTTTAGTACTTTCTGTATCCTTCATATCACTTTCAGAACTACAGTATTTCTTATTATATTTATCCAGTAAGGTTTGGCTTTCAGTCTCTCCGACCCAGATCTCTGTTATGAATCAAACCGGTTGCATGATTTGGAATTTCGGGACTGTCTCAATCCCAATGTTCAAACCTTGAACACCATCACCACAACATTAACTTTTCATCGGTTTAGAGGGGAAAAAAAGCCCTTATTCTAGCTTTGTGACATTGCATTTTTTAAATAATCCAGAGGGTTTTTTTAATAGTTTATTTAGCTGAAGAAGTGGGAGAATTTTCTCAACCCATAAATGAACATTTAGTTCTTCAGTTTATCTAAAAAAAATTTGGGGAAACATGTTTTTTTTATTGGACCACAACCCTTGTGGATTATGGGCTAAATTAAATTAAAGTGGAAACAGCCTTCAGTCCCCTAGCGTTTCCAAGTGGTGTTATTGTTGTGCCACTGTGGTGAAGACAAAAGATGCTGTGTCGACATCTGTTTCCTCGTCAATATTACATTCCTCCTCATCTTACTGCTGCTACGCCTAACCATAACCTAATCCTCAACTGTGGAGGGCACCACAGCTATGGTAAACACTATCTGATGGGGGGCCACACTGACTCATACAGATGTGCATGCATACTAGCCAACCTTAAGACTTCAAAATAATTTGACTTTCAGAAACTTAGATTCCTCCATTTCATGACTTTAAAAGAATGAAAATACACTGCAACAGCATGTTCATGTTAATTATTTTTAATATTTCTTTTAATGATCAGGAAATGATACAGAATAAGCCGCCTCTATGCCATGAACTCTTTCATGCATTTATTTTTTGCACTGTCCCTAAAAGAAAAATAAGATGTCAGATGTCAATTAGCACAGAGCAGATCGAACAGGCAGGAAGTCAGACGCAGAAAAGGCAGGGAGAATCCGGTTAATTTTCAAAATAAAAGATCCCATGCAGACTCACCATCATAAAGACAGACAGAAAAGAAGATATTTAACCACGTACCCTGCTTATCCATGACAGAAGTACAAAGAGCAAGGAAAGAGGACCTGATCAACAAAATCTGAGCAAGTAAACATAATCGGGCAGGTAAGATGCTCCTGAAATGTTGCGTGGAGGACGGATCAGAAGCGTGGCGCAGACGTGCCGTGCTTGATGGAATCAACTGGTTAGTCTGGTTAGGTTTAGCGTTAGTTAGGTGTTGTCTGGGTGAAAACAGCAGACTTTTGAAGTCATAGTTCATTTCGATGTTGTACAGTGCCAGGAACAGGTTGTGATAATAAAAAGGACAAATAGGTGTGAAAATTTGTCATAAATCTGGAAAAATACAGGCAGAATTGTGAACATGGGAGGAAATAGAGTCTCTTAGGAAAAACAGTAGGTTTGGCAAGCATGCATGGTAGCCATTAGCATCTAAAAGAGGCACACTAGGCTTTCAAGTGACTTCAATGTAGACCCATCTGCGGCTGTATGAGACAGACCAGGTTTTCAGTGTAGTATGAGAGGGAGAAAGTCTGCGTCTGGAGGAGGTAGCTTGGATGAATGGCTCAACCATACTCGGGATTTTCACCCAAGAGACCTGTGGTCATGTCCCACGTGAAACCAAGACTTTTATGTGACATATGCGATATAATGGAGTTACTGTAACTCCAAACAGGGTCTGCCCTTTTTTTCCTAAACTGTGACCATTCCACATCATTAACCACCTGTTTAAAACGTCTTTCTGGCAGTGGCTGATCCAGCTGCATAAGGCAACCTTGTGCTTCAGTACGAGATGCCAAGAGGCGGCGACAAAATGTCGGTATTTGACAAGTTGGAATGAGAATGGTTTGGCAAGGGGTGGCTTGTTGGAGGAGGGAGTAACGTTAGAAGAAAACATTGGGTGAAAAAGTGAGTTTGTTCACACATGTAGTCTATAATGGAGTCTATAATGGAGTGCTATCAACATTTACTCCATAATGATAAGTTAAAAGGATACTCCACTTTACATGATAACCCACTCAGTATTTACTCACCCCTATGCCGATGTGATGATGGGTGAAGATCTTCAGTTCACAAAACAATCCTGGAGTTTCAGCAGAAAACAGGGTAGCAGCCTCATCCAGTACAATGGCAGTGAATGGTGATCACAGATAAAACGTTACATTTCTGCTAAAAACATGGCATAAATGGCATCTTTTGCGGTTAAATTTTAATGTCGCAGCTTGCTGACACTTGGAAGCAGGATGGAGACATTTTGTGTTTGTTTTGTGTTCTTTTTTTAACGTTTTATCCGTGGTCACCGTTCACTGCCATTGTACTGGATGAGGCTGCTACCCTGTTTTCTGCTGAAACTCCAGGATTGTTTTGTGAACTGAAGATCTTCACCCATCATCACATCGGCATAGGGGTGAGTACATATTGAGTGGGTTATCATGTAAAGTGGAGTATCCTTTTAAAGCAAAAAAAACATGTCTATTTCTACTTTAAAATCGTGCAGAAATCTAAGTGACAAAATGACAAAATGTGAAGTTGATATTCTTTGTCTTCGTGATCAGATGAAGGGGAGAGAAAAGGTGCAGGAACCCAGATATTGTGCAAGAATAAAGTTGGATGGTATGTCTTTCAGGACACCCAAAAGGCCAAATTGTCCATCGTTTTGTGGAGCAACCTCAGTTGACTGTAGGGCAGGAGGCTTTTCCTCATAGTTACAGAGAAAACACTTCCACTATCAAGTAGAAGCTGTTGGTACAAGAGATCAATACACAGGCTACAGAGAATAAAATGCACTACATGTAGCCACATTTCCTGTTCTGTGTTGAACACCAGCTGGGCCACTCTGATTGAGAAACTGGAAGTCATGGGTAGGAAGAATCTGTCTTTGTCCTGCCTTTTATTCAGAGGGTGATCCAGAGTTCAGTCCAGCTCCTCTTATGTCTTCGAGCGCAGCCCACCTCCATCACTGCCTGCACAAAGGTGATTGGTACAGCCCAACTGTTCACATGGATGTTCTCAGAAGCAAGGATGTGAGAAATGTAGAGGGTGGAATTTGAAAAGGAAATCGAAGTTCTGACCTTTTTACACATTTCAACACCTGTCAAAGAGGGGGTGGATGTCGGTTTTCTCGATTTTCAGAAATCTGTCTGGGCAATGGACACTCTGTCCGACCGTTTGAAAGGAGCTTTTTACTGCTTTCAAACTTTTCAAACAGCACTTGAGAGAGTATATACTGGCCTTTCCTGCATGAACAGGTTCCTCCACCGTTGTTTAAATTCCTACTGGTGGATGCCCTACAACACTTTCTGCCCCGCCTGCCTGTATATTTGTCTATCTTTATGTCTGTCTGTCCAGGGGCGGTGAAATATTTCTGTTGTAGACGGTAAAGCTTGAGCTTTAGCAGAAGGTCAGTTGTATTTGGCTTTAGATTTTGCCTTATCTGTCTGAGACAAAAGGATGCAGCGAGCAGAGGACGCGTCTGGTTATGGATTCCACTCACAGCCAGACGCTAGTAGTCCTCCGTGGGCAGAGGCTCACATCTGGCAGGTGCTTGTTTATGAGAGCAGTTAACACTGGATCAGGGAGGCTTTATAGCAAAACACATAGGCGCGTGCACGTGCACAAGCCCAGGCAAACAAAACACACACACACGTTTTTTTTAAGGTTTTTTTTTGTTAGGCCTGATGTAGCAGAGGTTTCTGTGATTATCACAGCCCAAAAAGACTGAGACTGCAGAAAAATATGTTCAAATTTGAAACATTGTACATTGTGCATTGTACATTTTGAGATAACTTTCAGTCAGCAGTAAAAGAAAATTGATTATTTTCTAGTTCCTTCTGGAACCTTGGTCAACTTTCTCCTCTCCTGTTTCCCATATGTACATATGCTACATGCTATACTTGCTGATGTTGAAAGGAAAACCAATTTTTGGAGAAAGTTAAAAGATGTTGCTGGAGGACCTGTGAAAGAAGTACATGTATAGTCACATCATAAGTTAGCAAATATTAGCAAAATGCTAGCTAAGTAGCTAGATAACATTTGATAGAGATTAACTATTATTAACTATCAGATGTAACTAGCTAAGTACTGATTGATGAGGGTTAACTAGCTGGTTAGCTAGAGTTTGCAACAGAATAAAACACCAGATAACTAGCTAGTGATACAATTGATGTAGGTTAGATTAGATGTGAAATTTTACTGAGGTTCCACTGGGTACCAAGCTTGTTCGTCTGTTATTGGAACATAGAGCAAAAAAAGGCGGGAATTGGGAAGGGTCAATTAGACTGGTGGGAGGGATATACAGTTTTTCTCTGCAAAATTAACATGTATATGCAGGTGTTTTAAATGTGGGTAAACCAACTAAAAGTGGGAGGGATATACAGTTTTTCTCTGCAAAATTAACATGTATATGCAGGTGTTTTAAATGTGGGTAAACCAACTAAAAGTAGGTGACCCCTTTCCAATTGCCAGGAGATGAGTTTGCCTTTTTATTTTGTTTTTTCTGACATGTCGTGTTTGACAAATGCGCTGGAAAACAGGGTTAGTGAACAGTAGAAAGCGACAATGGAGGCCAGTGACGACATGCTACCGTGGTTACTTTTTAAAAATCTTTTCAGCCTCTCTTTCAAACTCAATCCAGACTCATTTGGAATGATGTTTGAGTGCTGCTTGAAGGGAGATGGATGGAATATGTGGCCGAGATGGCAAAGCATCTCATAAGCTGCTGACGGAGGCGAAGAGCTTTCAAGAATCACATCGGAATAGGGACAAAAATTGGCTTGTCCACCCGGGTGTCATGTTTCCATCACTGCCGACTGGAGCTCAAGCTGACAAATACCCGTGACGGCTGCAGAATCATTAGACCTGGGAATGAATGCCGACTCTACCCTTTCCCAAAAGCCAAGAAGACAAAGGCCAGGTGTTAGTGGGTTTTTTGTCCAGTGGAAATGGGGCTATAATGAAATGTTTTGTGTTCGCAAAACAAATTTCTCTGTGGCCTTCAATTATTAAAAGTGTTTCTAAATTATTTTAGGTGTTAAGGTTACACACAATAGATGATTGGTTAATGGATTTCTACCAAAACAAGGATGCAACGTAGATGTAGAATCAATTTACAGAAAAGTGTTATTCGCTGATTCTAAATCAGCTGTTGCAGCCTTTCAGATGGCAATCATTCTATTTCGGATTTGGCATTTGGAGTCATTAACATGATGATTCCTACTTGACGTGGTGGAAATATGGATCAAATTTTACTCCAATGTGAATGTAGATGTATCTTTTGCCTTAAAACACTACACCCCAGTGGCTTAAACAAAGAGTTGAATGCGATCTGTGTTCTGTGAAGTTTCCCACACCAGTGGGTCCTCTTTCGAGTGTAGAGGCTAATATCTGTTTGTGTATGAGAATGTTGTCAACGCTGTATAATTTTACTGTTCTGATGCATCTCTGGTGACTTGGCCTGCTGGCAATTGTCTTCAACCCTTAAATGAGGTGGCTCATCATGCATGCTTCATTTGCACTGAGGAAAGTCTGTATGTATAGCCCTGCAATGAATATTTAATAAGAAATATTTATAATCAAGACTCGGGTCTGAACCTTTTTTGTTTTCTGCGTGCAAGTCCTCCTTTGTTGCATATGTTTCCTCCAGTTTGGCCATTTGTTTGGTTGTTGTTTGACCAAGATCACTGTTAGCAGTGGACACATGGGTCACTTTGTTTGAAACCATACCCCATATCTGTGGTCCGGCTGAGTGTTTGTATGCTAAGACTTGGTCCAGATAAAAATCAATGAAGCAGCCCTTTGCAAAGATAAAAGCACTTCAGCCCACTCTTCGCTAGCAAAGATGACAACAGGTTTGTTGGGAATGCCAAGAAAAAAATTCTGACAATAAACTATTCCAGCACACACACACACACACCCCTACACCAATACGCAGGCAGAGCTACTCATCCTTGACTGTGAAACTAGGTTGATGGGGGGCAGCCTATCTCCTATGGCTCACACCGTGCTGACAGGCTCATTATAGTGGAGTTAGAGTGGAGACCTTGGTGTGACAGAGCCAAAGTCATCCTGGCCAGCTCCCTCCAGCTCTCTGTCCCACTCACTGAGCAGCCTGACCAGCACAGACACCACAGCACAACCCTGTTCATCCAAACCACGGTTCCCCCGGGGACCAGAGCTTGTTCAGACCCCGGCAACACATTTCAGAGTGACTGAAATGCATCTGAATGCTTGACAAAAAGCTCATTCCGTGTCCACCAACAGTTTTCCCACCGGGTTGCCAGCCCTGCCTGAGCTTGTGCTCTCTTTAAATGATTTGACACTAAAATGGAGTTCAAAAACGAAATCGGGGAGGGATAATACTTGACAAGGTCTGTGTTTCACGAACGCGCCAGGTTGTTCTTCAGGCATTCGGGGAATTCAGTAGTTGTATACATCATTGTGCATTACTATGTGTCAACAAATTTCAAATAGCATTCTTTTAGCATTCCTTTACTTACATGATACATTTTTCAGTTCGGATTTCTCTCCTTTAGAACTCCTGCTTCTTGTGTTGTTGGGCAACGTGTAGCCTCGATCGCACGTCATAAAAAGTACAGGAACCATCATGTAGATAGCATTTAACTGATGTTGCAAAATGCCATAGAGTACTTGTTACACTGCAGTGTTTCAGCAATAGCAAACTAATGGTAATGTTGTAATTGTAATGTTACAGTAATGTCATTACAACATCACAAACGATACATCACAATCACAACATTGCAGGGTCATACTGTATTTGGAGGGATAGCTTTGTGTTGCCTATGTCGTCATTGTTTATCACAAGCAAAAATTTAACGTAGCTAGCTTTGCTAACATCACTTAAACTTAGCTTGCCATCTTTATGCTTCCTTTCTAAGAGCTGATGAAATTTTGACATGGTCCCATCTGTCTCAGTAAGCGTTGCATTGCACACTGCTGTGTTTTATTTTGCATGCTGTTTTGTAGTTTAAGTAGCCAAAATTTATTACAGAACATCTGGCTGACATCTCCTCCCAGACACCCACAGATTCTTGCCCCGTCTCCCACGTTCAATTTCTTGAAGTGTTTGTGAAGGCGAGCTGGCACGGGTGACAGCCATTAAGAAGCAAGTAGTGCTCGCTGCAGAGCCAAATTTAACCTCGCTCCAGCTTCACCTCTCTGGACTCGGTGAGACTCCAGCTGCGGAGTGAGATTGGGAAGGGTTGGGATAAGAATATCAGGGTAAGCAAATCAAACAGGCCTCCTGTTGGTGTTGGGGTGCAGCTGGACTAGGTAAAGGTCTAACCAACGGCTCTGCAGTGAGCAGCCTCTTGTAAAGTGACAGCTAGTAAAAGCAACAAAAAAAAAATCAAATCAGAAATGAGTGACTGGTTGCGTTTGAAGCAGGAAAATTCACTTCCACTCACAAGGGCGATACCAACAAATAAATCAGACAAAACAGTTATGGTCTTGGCCGGTCTTGAAATAAAATCCTCAGCCCTTTTTGTCTGAGTTTAAAACTGAGTAAAAATGCAGCCAGTCCTGAGACAAGACCTTCAAAAAGTGGTCTTAAAACTAATCTCAAGTTATAAAACACTAGTTCTGCACAACTTGATTCAAACTTCTGACCAAATTTGAATCATGAACACACCCAAACTGCAAGAACAGAGAATCGTGAAAATCTGTGTCTGCTTGGAGCCAGTTGGATGAAGATTCGAGTTTATCTTTTCACGTGTGAAAGAATTAGCTTCGTTCAAATAAATTTTAATTGCATTAAAATTTGCTATCATTTGCTGTAGTTCTTGCCTGGCGCACATTCATCATGTAGTATGTGTTGGAGCAGCTAACGGATTGCCCTACTTTGTGGAGCATTCTCTGTCTTATTCCTTCTTTCTTCAGAGCTGAGGGAGAAGGTAATTCTCAATCTTACATGTCTTTCACGGAGTGTGTTTGTGTGTGTGTTTGTGCACACGGGGGTAGTGGCACGCTCAGATGTGGTGTTGCATCCAAAAGGCATCTGCTCAGTTCTATAAGTCATCCATCACCCAACTGTGAGACGACACCCATGCACTGAGAGAAAAGGAGTATCTAGGAAATGTGTCAGAACGGCTGCATTCTATTAACATATCACATTGTTCCATGATTGACTGGCACGGTGGTGGAGATCATGGAAGCTGACTATCACTCGGGGGATTAGCGATAAATCCTTTTCATGAATCGCGACTACATAACATCCCCTCTCCCTTTAAATCTCTCCTCTCCCACCTGCTTTTCTCCATCTTTTTTCTCTTTACACCTCATCTTTTCCCTCTCTACTCCGTCCCCCAACTCCTTCTGCATCTCTCTCTCGGAGCCAGGGGCACGCTAGGCAAATAGACTGCACTCTAATTGCCAATGTAATGATGCCGCAGTCCACTCCTCTCACCTGCCTAATTAATACTACAGCTGCCACCGCTGCTCTCTTCTCTTTCTCATGCTCTCACACACACAGGCATACAATTACAGGAGGCGATGCATGCTTACGGGTTCATATCACGTATTGTCTCCTTATATCCGACCAGCCTTCTCATCCTCTTCCCTCTCTCTCTCTGTCCCCTCCCTGCGGTCTTTTCCTTCCTCTCCACTGTAAAACACGGGCCTGTCAAATTGACATGATACACCAAACTGCACTCACAGAGCCTCTGAGAAGAGAAATACAGCTCGAAACTTGTGACGAATGTGTGTTTCATGTGAAACCATTAAAAAAAAAAAAAAAAGATTAGAAAATGTATGCATTGAAGTACATAAAATCCACCCTGAAAAATGGAACTCCCAACTTCAAGTTAATTAATCAAAAACAATTTGCATTTTAAATGCTTCCTGTGCCTGTAAAGCATTCACCCTCATGCTGATTGAAGGTCAGGTTTGGTTTAGTTTCACAGGAAAATGGTGTTGCGGAATGTTTGGACAATTTAAGTGCATCGGGAGCAGTTTTCAAACAGAAAAAACACTCTACTCGCCTGATGTTATCCAAGTCTCCTAAAGCTCTGACAGACCATTCACTTCCGTGGGCACACAGTCACACCACACACACCAACTTCAGACATTGTGCAGGTGGACATAAACGTGGCTCCAAGCTAAGGATCTATAGTGAAGATTTAGGCTAAAAACATGGTGTAAATGACGTCTTTCATGTCAGCTTGGCATGTTGGGGCTTTAGGAGACTTGGATTACACCAGACGAGCAGTATGGAGGAATTTATGTTTTGTTTTGTTTTTTCCATTTGAAAATTGGCTACCATTCACCTGAATAGCTTGGGAGATTCTGCAACGCTATTTTTTGTGGGCTAAAAAACGTCAGGGTTTTTGTAAATGCCGCCACTACCACACACCTCCAGTGGGTCATAAGTGATTCTTGAGGAAAATATTGCAGATTATACCTTTAAAGCTGGAGCAGTAGACATTATTCAAATCAGAGAGTCTATGTTTGTCTTCATCTGCATAATTTATTTACAATTCATGTACATTTAAAAAATCGTGTCCAGTCATAACACACATTTGTCGCTTGTTTTTAGCCTAATTTTTCTACCTTATATTTCTATCTCTATCTTTCCCTATAAAGCTCATCAGAAAAACTCTAGACTCTTTGCTTCGCTCTGGGGCGAGGTTGAACAAAACAGATTTTGGGGGGAGCAGCGGCGGCCTCGCTCTCATTTCTTTCCTCTTACCAAAAAATGATGAATCTGTAGACAGGGTGTGTTTCTCAGGTCTTTTTGGGTCACATAAGCCTCTACATGTTTCCAGTCCTGCGGCACAACGGAAGTCTTGTGTAAACGGCTTCTCCTGTAATGTAGTAATTATTTCCTCTCGCCTTTTTCTTGTCCTCATAACAAAGCTTCTTTCCTCCTTTTCCCCCCTCCCTCCCTCTAAAGAATGCTGTTGACAACAGATTTTTGGGAGGTTCACTTTTTGCTTCTGTTGTTGCAGCTATTTTCTTCCACTTACTGTCCTCTTTATTGTCTGCGATCTTTTGTGAAGTGCAATGTATTGTTCAAGATTAAAATTGATGAGGATAAAAGGGTTAGCGCCAATTAGCGAAGATGTCTTCCCTTCTTCTACCAGCCATTGTTGCTCGATTCATTGTGAGAGTGGAGGTTATTTGGGCCTGTTCACTCAAGGCCGAGCTCACACGAGGCCAACCTCATTCAAGACTTGAAATGACCTCAAGTTTTCTTTCCACTCATCATCATTTTCTTGCTCTTTTTCCAATTAAGACGAGCTGACATCAGTCATTATATTAGCATAATTGGAAATCTGTCTGTATTAGAATGAGTCCAGATCCGAGTACAGAAGTTCTTGTGTCATGTGGTCAAGAGTCTCGCCAGCTTCTTGGCCTGAGAGCTTTTGTGTAAAACAGGGATTTCGCTTATTCTCTCTTCAGATCCTCTAACGTGACAGTCTGTCGAACATCCAGTTGCTCCTTAAGGTTTGTCCAAAACACTTTTGTGAGCCTCTAGCGTCTGGTCTAAGTTTACAGTTTATCTTGGCTGCATAAAATGTGGCAAAGTAAAAGCAGTGTCCATGGCATATACCACTTTTTTGTTAAAAGTCCCAGAATGCAATGCTTTTACTTTTCTATCCATGCCACACGCATGCATCATTGCACGACGTCACAGTTATGAAACACAGCACCTGCCAGTGATTTTCTTTAAGTGATGATGATTCATTTGTCTCCGATTTCCTTTTACTAGTCACCACAGAGAAAACTGTTATGTAAGAAACTAATAATAATGATAACTAGAAATACTTAATTGAACCCAGGGGGAGAAATTATGTTGCTTTATAGCTGCTCCCATTCGAGCACAGGAGTATAAGAGAGAAAAATTATTAAGAAAAATAAGGAGTAAAAAAAAAGTCAATCATACTGCAATATGTAACAAAATAATAGAAAGATAATATTATAACAAAAAGATGTGCATACTTGCAAATATGTGTATTATACTACAATATATAACAACAATATGCAGAAGAAAATGAAAAAGGAGAAAGAAAAGGAAAATAGAACAAAAATATAATAGAATAAGATGTAAAAATATATACTTACTTATATATTACTTGCTTATACTACAATATTTAACAATAATATGTAGAGGATAAATTGAAAAAGGAAAGGAAATAGAAAAACCACAAAATATCAAATATAGAAATATGTCAATGTGTGCATTTTACAACAATATATAAGAACAATAATATAACAGAAATGTAGCAAAATAAGATGTAAAATTATGGTCTTTATACTGCAGTATATAACAACAATATAAGGAGAACAAATTAAAAAAGGAATAAAAAAAATACAAAATATCAGAACAGGAAATATGATAAATGTGCAGCAAAAAAAAAACACATGTGCATCATATTACAATATATAACAAGGGTGTAAATAATAATTCTGAGGCAAGGCCTTCCTGTGGGTTCTCTCCGGGTATTCCGGCTTCCTTCCACAGTCCAAAGACATGCAGGTAATTAGGTTAATTGGTGATTCTAAATTGTGCACATGTGAGCATGAATGGTTGTTTTGCATCTATGCATCAGCCCTGCGATGAACTGGCGACTTGTCCAGGTTGTACCCCGCCTCTCGCCCACCGTCAGCTGGGATAGCCTCCAGCCTCCTGCAGCCGAGCAAGAGCAACTGCAACAGACTGCATGCGAACTCAGCATCACTATACTCACTAAGAATGAACAAGGGAGACACTTGGACACCATAGTCTAAATTCAAAATGCGATGTAAATTTGCTCAGCCTTCTATCAATAAACTGTCATCACTTATGATTTGATATTATTTAAACAAAAAAAAAGCCCTATAAAGCAAAACGGAACATGAAACAGTTCTAAAAAAGCAATTAAGTCATCACACTCCCGAAGAAGGACAGATGCTGAGGTTATACTTGACACTTTTATCAAATATTTCTGCCCATCAAAGCAATCCTGCTTTGTTTGAGAGTTCACACGGAGGGCAACAACAGAGAACACCTGAGGTCATCACTTCAGGTGTGAATGAATGCAAATCACATCCCCCACTCTCTCTTGTTCTGCCTGCCAAGTGATCATCTGCTAGCTGATATCCCAATGGCCAGAATAAATGCTCCTCTCCTCTTTAGTATCCATAACTTCTTTGAACAGGCCTATTTGCTTTCACATTTAATACATTGTAATTAGAAAATATTGATTATAGATGCTGGGGGGGGGAAAAGACAAATGTTTTAGTTATCAAAGAGATATTTTTGCATTCTAGTGTTTCCATGTTAGCTGTAAAGCCATCAGTGGAAATGAGCACCTGTCTGGTGTGACATCTCAGGAAAAGGATGGATTTAACCGAGATAATTATTGTTTTTATCAGGATTTTGACATCTATCTCTCAGGCTTGAGGAACAGTGTCTGCCAAAGTCCCTAATCATCACTGTGGGGTAATAATCCTCTGAAAATTGGAAATGTCCTGTCATATAATCCCTAGCTCATAGCCTCAGGTTGTGTTTTATTAAACTCGAATTCTTCTATATTACCTTGAGGTAATGGGGCTTCATATGGGCACATCATATGGATAAACACATTATCAGATATTCTGATGATTGATTATATGCATCACAACAATCTCAGTGGCACTTTCCTAAGGCTGTGGCTGTATAATATCAGAAATACAGCCACAAGTTAAAGAAATAACACAAACCATTGAAATAAATCTCTTTTTTTTCCTTTTCTTTTACCAAAGATAAAGAAATCCCTCTGCTCCCGGCAGATGAAAGACTGTTAAACCAAACTCCATTCTAAAATCAGGTGATTTATGGTAGGGCCATAGTTTTTTCACAGTAAAAACTTTAGCTATACCATCATCAAGAGTTCGATCTACAGGCACAATAGTGACATATCACTTACTCAGTAACACTGTTAACTAATCTGATGCTGAAGTTTTTGCCACAGACATCTTCTGTAGATATTGACAGCAACACGCTTACATCACACAGTTTGCCAGTCAAAACAGGTCAAAACACTGCAAATCCAACTCAATACCAAATCATTCTTTTTCTATTCAAGAGGAACATACAGTCAATCATAGCATAATGACTTTCAAAATAAAAGTTGATGGCGTTACAACAACTGCATTACTTTTCATGTTTCTGTTCTACCTCCGATACAATGGACAATATGAAAGTTATTGTATTTTATTGTATAATTCAGTTTCCTTTTATTGTAAACCACATTTTGTGATTGTCGAATGTGTGCATTTTTGGCAATATACTATTTAAAATCAGACGAGTATTTTCTTTTATAGATTGTACAGTAAAATAAATGGTAAAAGCTTTATTAGCAACATGAAACTGCTGCCAGTGATCAACCAAAAAAAAAAAAAAAAATCAAACAATCCAACGTTTGGTCCCAAATATGTAAAAATATTGTAAAATAGCCTGCACAAAAAAAGTCACAGAAGGGGGAACCCACAAAAATTCACAGTCCTGTTCGAATCTATACACCGTTATGTATCCACGTTGAACAAAATCCAAAAAAATCAGCTTTTTACTGTATACATCCATGTAATTGAAAGACTCTCAACACCTGGCAGTGTCTCCGGTTGAGACTGAAATCAGCAGTGGTTGGTTTACATTTATTTTTCATCTAACTTACTGCAAATCAGCTGTTTCTCAATATTTCAATGATGTGTTCATTCAAAAGTGCTTCTCAGCTGTTTCACTATAAAGCTTTTCAACTGATTTTGTTCCAGAAGTAGAGGCTTTATACTAAATTTAAGGGTTTGGACATTAGGTTCTGTAAATAAGACAAGAAAGATCCATGATTTTGGTACTGGGTATGTAAAGAAAATTTGAGCATTTCTGCATATTCTGTGAGAACGTAAGTTGTGTTGGTCCACAACAGACGGATGTTGTGCTAATTGTGTTTTTAGTTTAGAAAATGTGACTAAAGATTGGACAAAAGGATGCTGGGGATTGTAATAAAAAAACAGAAGCTGATATTTTCCCCAAACCGTGCAGTTTCACTGGATTTAGGAACATGTTTGATAGTTTTACTGGATTTAGGAGCATGTTTGACAATGCATTTCAGAAACACTTCCTGATTTAAATCTTTGCTCACACCTTATTCTGACAGGAGCCATTGTTTGCTTGGTAAAAACATCACAGCATCTGTTTTGTCTTGCCAGCATTTGCTTTGCCATTTCCTGTGTTCCACGTGGACCACTTCTGACTCTCTAAAAATAATTGGCTTGCAGTGTGTGTGATGCTGTTCACAAGTGCTCCATGTAAGCAGCAGCTTCTTTCTAGTTTCGGAGCTTTGAATTCAGCTGGTCTGTGCACTCGAGTGCTTCAGGTCAGAAATAATGACAAAATAGATCCCGTGGCTTGTTTTTGCTTTCTGTGGCTCTTGGGTTATTTGCAAACAGAAGGGCAGAGAGCGACTTTGTGATGCGGTCGCAGAGCAGCGAAAGTCTGCATCTTGATGTTGTTGTTTTAATGAACTGATTGAAACGTGAACACCACAAAGTTAGTTAACACTTTATTTAAAGGGGTTTGCATGAGACTATAAATATTCATGACTACTGTCATTCTGTTTTAGATGTCTTTGTTATGATGACATAATCAAATTTAAAGAAACCATTTAGCAGTATGTTTTAATATTACATTAAAATTTCATATGGGGTTGGCTTGATTCTGTCGTCATGAGACCATCCTAAGTGTGTCATAAATATTTTTCTTGATCTCAAGTAAAGTGGTACATTATAGGCTTGTCATAAAGATGTCATCAAATGTTATAAGGTCAGTTTGATGACAGATTACAGTATCAAGGTGATTTAGCTTACAGAGTTACCAAGTTAGCTGTGGAGCTAGCTACCTAATTAACTGACTCAACGTGGGGGTTGCCTAGCAGGAAAACCACCTCGATACTGTATTCCCTGAAACCACCATGCTACTGTAGTCCCTGAAACCTCTATGGTAGTGTATTCCCTGAAAACACCACAGTACCGTATTCCATGAAACCACTATGATTCTGTATTCCTTGAAACCATCTCAGTACTGTATTCCCTGAAACAACCTCAGTACTGTATTCTCTGAAACCACCATAGCACAGCATTCCCTAAAACCACCAAGGTACTGTATTCCCTGTCAAACTGGCCACTGTCGGCCTCAGAGGCTGTGTTTGGTCCCAGTCCGGCCGGGATCTCCACTTAAGCCAGACTCAGCTAGACGCTAATGACATGACCATGGCAGGGGGGGAAGCACTTAAGGCCACTGCACAACTTTAAACAGAGATTAGAAGGATGGGAGACGTGCTGCTACTTCCATCACCTGCTCTGGAGAAAGCAATCTGTTTAATTCATAATGTTACTGATTCTGACTTCAAATTTATTTTGGTGCAAAGCCTTTGAATTCTACATATTAAAACACGTTTTAACATCTTCTTGATGCAGTCTGTTTTTTAAAAAGTTACAACATCTATCAAACATAAATAGAGTGCAACAAATATACATAAAAATCATTATTCATTATTTTATCATCAATAGTAAAATTAAAAATGCATAAAAGTATGATTTTTTTTCCTTGCAGTGAAAGTTCGAATTAATTTAGAGCAAGGGCTACAAAAGGAAATTAGGCATTATCTGCATATAAAATAAGAGTATTCCCAATGTCCCTGTGAAGGCAAATTGAGGCATGAGAGTTCCTCTTATCAGTAAAATTTGCCTACCTTCATGGATTTATTTCTAATCTATATCAACTGTCTTTGCAGCAGCTTTCAGGAACATTGCTGGTGTTTCCTATGGGCAATGGCACATGGTTCCAGCGGCAAAATTACATTTTACATGTATAAGTGTTTAAATCCCAGCGTCAACATTAAAGAGATGAAGCAGCTGCCAGTTTCCAGAAGGTTTATAACTTAAAATTCCTTTGTGGTGTATTATCCTTACCAAATGCCTTCTTAGCTGTGCCCTCTAACGGGATCAGCAGCATGCAAGTGACACTTTCACAGTGAGAAAATATTTCCGAGGGGACACAAAATAATCCGAAACAGAAGCCAAAAGGGGCGAGTTTAATTATCTGATTACCCTGACGGACTTTCCCGCAGCTTAATTTTGTCCAAAGGTCAAAGCTTTCATGAGACTATTGTTTTTCAGCAAAAACTGCACGCTCTCCTGCATAAATCCTCCTTTGGCATTTGGGCGTTTTGGTATATTTTCCAAAATTAAGATGTGATAAAGCTGCCACCCCTGTGATACCTTATTTAGGCAAGTCCGCTTTTTCGATTGTTTCAAATGCCAAAGGCCACCACAGCATATCAAGCAGAAAACAAGTAAAAAGTTTTACGAATTATAATAAAGGAGAGGAACAATAAATTCTCTTTATTTGCAGGAGTTTGGTAATGTGTTTGTAGGAGTTTGGTCATGTGTTTTGGTCCGGTATTGTTCTGAACATTTCTTAATAGTGTGATTGTTAACAATGTCATTTCAAACTATGGGCATTGATCTGCTGCTATAACAGCCTCCACTTGTCTGGATTCAGGCTTTCCACCAGATGTTTTGGAACTTGGCTGCAGGAATTTCTCCCTTTCAGCCACAAAACCAAAATTAGTGATGTCGGTCACTGATGTTTGGCAATAACACCTGGCATGTAAACAGCCTCTCAGTTCATCCCAAAGGTTTTGGACGGGGTTGGGATGAGGGCTCTTTGCAGGATAGTCAAGTTCTATCGCACCCTACTGGGAAAACCAATTTAGACCTGATTTTCTGTGTAAAGGGGTATTGTCGTATTCAAACAGGAAAGCCTTGACAAAAGTTGGAAGCATGTTGTGCTCTAAAATATCATTATGCAAGTAAGATTTACAGTGATTTAGCAGAGTAATGCAGAAATGGTATGCAATATCCATAATTATGTTTTTGTTAATGTATAGTTACCCGAAAGAAAGATTGTGTTTTTGATACCTTAGAATTAGAATCTACAGAAAAGACCTCTTCCAAACAGGACAAGGGGGGACCACCTAGACAGAAAAGATGAACTTTAAGTCCAAAATATCACAAAATGTCAGCTTTGGAGCTGCTGCACAGACAAATCAACACAACCACAATGACTGGACCCCAATTTACTTACTTAGGCCTTTGCATTCCCTGAGGAAAATAATGACAAAAGCCCTCCATCCTCTCTGGTCATATGCCTTCCGATCCAGTTGCTGCCATGACAGTGCCACAACCTTAATGCCTTGTTCTGTGCTGCTTCTCCAGGTTGTTCTAGGTCTTCCTTTATTTCTCTCGCCTTGTGGGTTCCTTGTTAATGCCTGTTTGGTGATTGATTGATTTTTGTCTGAGACCTATCCAGCTCCGCTTCCTTCTCCTAATTTGCAGATCTATGGGTTCTTGTTTCGTGCACTCCCATAGGTTGGTGTTACTAATGGTGTCTGGCCAGCAGACTCCCACGAGGTGTCGGAGGCAGTGGCTGATGAATGTTTGTAGTTTGTTGAGTAGGCCATGTTGCTGGTAATTGTCCAGGTTTTGGATCCATACAACAGAATGTATTTGATATTCTAATTAAAAGTGTTCAGTTTGGTTTAAAGCGCTTGGGGTTTTTTGAGTTCCAGATGTTTGCTAGGATGTTGAATGGTGTTCTCGCCTTATTCTGGCCTTGACATCTTCCTCAGTTCCCTTGTCCACAGTAATTATGTTCCCAAAGCTTTGTGAAGCTCCTAGTTGGTTAGTCTTACTGACAAAAGGTCTATTCAGAAATGTAACTGCAACCAATATGAACCAACATTTCCACATTCTTGTCATTGATTCTCGTGTCTTTTGTTTTTGATGTGCTGACCTTGAGCCCAAGTGTAGCAGCAGCTCTTTCTAGTTTATGCAATTTGTCCCGCTATAACATCAGCAAAATCTAGCTGTTTGGCCAGGCTCCACCGCATACTGGTTGTGCTGTTGTTGGCTACTTGGTTCATGATCCAGTTTATGCAGAAGAGAAAGAGGAAGGACGAGAGTCAAGTCAAGAGTTTAAGTGTACACATAGCTACAGTAGTTTTGGCATATTCTAAGGATGTTGAATAATCTTCAATAAATACAAAAAAAAAAACATAAAATATTGTCCCAACATCATTTTAAAAGGGTATTTTATTGTTTGACTTTTAAATATCCAAAAGAAGACACCACAATTACCCAGAGATGGCACTGAAGTTTAGAAAGACTGAGGCACCTCGCTATCCTCGTTAAATATAGATTTTTCTTGTCCATGAATGTCTGTGCATACTGTACAGGTTGCTGTTGCTGAGTGGGAGGGGGGTGGGGTAAAAGCCTGTTGCGTGTCGCTGGCAGAGATAACAGCTAATTTAATCGATCTAAGTACCTCGGCACCCCCTTTAACATTCAGATGCAATGAAGAGATATTTCCCGAATGCCACTGTCGATATAATGAACAAACCGTCTAATCAAAGTGACTTAGAGGGAATTATTAAGCACAGAGATAAGTGGTCTAAGTGATAAAGTGTTAATATTCATAAGGAGAGGGGGGTGGGGGTGGGGGGGCAGAATGAAAAAGAGATAAGGGTCTGGATTTAAGTCTTATCTCACCGTTAATGGTATTTCCAGCCCATATCAAGATCGCAGCATAAGACAGAGGGATGTATTTATAGAGCGTGGCATGATAGTCTTCTACAGTAGGTGACTTCTACTGAACTAGAGAGAAGAGCTGAAGTGTGCAGGGAGGGGACGTCACCAAGCAGCCAGAGAATCCATATGTTTGTGCTGCACTTCGAGTTGATCTGCAGTCTTCTGTTTTGTTTTCTGCTCTTGTCTCTGCTGTGTTACTGCCATGATCATGGTCACGGTTGGCTAAGAACAGACTGTGATCTTGGTGAAAGAAATGCTCCAAGTTTGTGGTTTTGCTTCTTCGTGGAAGACGGCAGTTGCAGTCAGCACAAATTCCCTGGTTAGAATTTCACTGGTGACCTAGTTTGAGTTTTTTATTTATAACCAACTTAGGCAAATACTGTCAGATCTGGCAGCTACAGTAACTGTGCCAGCAACAAATAGAAGCTGTACATTTTGCCATATTTCTGTGAAAACACAACTGGACACACTGGGCGTATGGATAGATTGTAGAAAGTGGATAATATTGCAGCAGGTATTTAAGAAGTTTGATATTTTTTCCAGACTTGCCACAGGAACTCATTGTAGGCTTAACCTGGAACCACGCTTGTTTCAAAGGGTTACCAGAGTAAGATTTGATTTATAGTTCAATGTCAGATTTCATCCAGGGCAGCAATAGGCAGATGTATTCTATGTAACCAGGCTATTCCTCAGACCAGACTCACAAATCAGTCTCTACACGCTTCTCTCAATAGAGACTGAGGATAATCTCCCTGCTTACAGGGTGGAAACATTTAGAGAGTTAAAAAAAACAAAACTTCCATTGCTGAACCAATCCAAAGTCTTAGGGTGGCCCTTCATAGCATTTCTCATTGTATTGTCAGAGGTGTGCCATGCATTTAGAAATTTCCAGATCAGCAAGATCTCTTGTCTGGTATCTATTCTGACAGAAAGTTTAGTAGTAGGCTACGAGAGTTACATCCATGTAACTTCTTTTTTTTCTCTCACTGAAAAGGAGAAGACTAATGAGTCTGTCTTTAACTTCCCTAGTGTTGCCTTCAAGTTCAACAATCCCTACCAGCATTGGAAACTTGCAGGAGAAAACTCAAGCAGACCATGCTGACCAATTACAGCTCTTGCCGGTCACTATGTGGTATCGCCAACAGTTAGTTACATACTTGAGCAGGGGGGGCATCGGCTACAGCAGCATTGGCTCCATAACTGTGCTGTAAGCCTGTAACAAACAAAGGCTTTGCAATCTCAACTCAAAACATGCACTTCAGGGCAGGTTCACACTAGTCTAATTTAGTCCAGCTGAACTGAACCCCGGAGCGTTTATACCCTTTGTGAAGTTTGTTTGGGTTGGTCTGAATGCTGAACTTGAACTCTGTTCCAAACAACTGAGGTTCACCTTGAAGCGGTGATCTTAAAGTGAATTCTGGAGCAGTTCATTTAAACCAATCATAGAAGTGTACCATTGTATCTGAATCTGACAATGTTCAGGTAGAAACTGGGCCATTTGTTGTCTTTTTACTGGCTAACTGTGTGACCAGTAATCAAACAGCATTTCCACAAAATGACTTGAAAAGAAAATGTATCATCCTCGCACTGGTTCAATCCAGAAACCGGACCTTTTGGTGCAAACCCATCCTTAGATGAAACACCCCTTTAAGGTTACGAAAAGATTTTTTTTATTTAAAAGAAACCAACGGTGACTGCTGATAGGAGATTTTGAGCTCTCCATTTAAATTAATGTACCTCCCTCCATAGTCATTTTCAACATTCCCTGCTCGTTTCTCTGTAGATGTTTCCAGTTGTCAAGCGCAACTGACTGCTGAGCTCCTCTCGTTTTTAAATAAAACATTCCCTCCCACTGAATGTTGCATACAAGCCATGGTGTTTGAATGTGTGCCCTTTCCTCCATCTCACCATGAGGCCTGTGAAACCTCACCTCCACCTTTCGCAAGCCTTTCAACAGCCGCGGGAAGCTACTCAATAATTCACGGCTCCACCTAGCCGCCGATCCCAAAATTAAAACAAAAACACTTTCCCTGATGTGTCTCATATTTTATTCTTTTCTTTGCCACTCATATTTTACCTCATTTCCCCTTTCTTTCTTCTTCTCCTCCACCTCAGTGTTACATATTCCCTGCTACCGGGGGGAGAATTGGGATAGAAGACAACCATTTGTGGAGGCCACCCAACTCATTGTTATAGCTGAATTTGACAGCCAAACAGAAACCAATACTGAATTTGTACAAGCAATCTCTCTCGGGAATTGCGTGAAAGTGCTACGTTAGGTCATTCAGCATCTCTCAAGCAGTCAGTAGCACCAGATAGCAGAACTGAAGAGACACGCGAGAGACAACAAACAAGAGAGGATGTCTGTCCTCGCCAGAAAATGAGAGCATTCATCATTTGTTCAAACAGCTTAAAAAACAACCGATATATGTTCTTCATGCAAGCAAACCTTCTGTGGTTGTGCGATTAATGACGATCCAGAGAAATCACAGCATTGTCATTGCTTTTTGATCAATGCATGTTGATGTTCAGTAGTAGTGAAGTTAATAAAGCTTTTGCAGATGTAGTTGGGTCAGATTAAATGCAAACACAAAACACCTGAGACTGAGACTGACAGCAAAGAACTGCGATTTGCGTTCCACTTCCTATCAGCGTACCAGTCAAAGCGATCTTTATGAAATAAGCTCCATAATAATAATAATAATAATAATAATAA
>JAJHUR010128219.1:1710-12514 GCA_027495735.1 Lutjanus campechanus
ATCCAAGAAGGCCAGACTGTTGTCTTGGACATCCTCTCGGGTGAATTTGATGTGTGGGTCCACTGCATTGATGTGGTCCGTGAAGGCTTCAACCTCCTGTGTCTTGATTTTAACCTGAACCAGTGGCTTGGAGGTGTTCCACAGAAAGAGTGCAGCGCTTTGCTCTCCACTTCTTCCATGTAGAGGTTAGCCACTATTGGAGACACGGGGGAGCCCATAGCACAGCCATGTTTCTGTCTATAAAAACCTTCATTGAACTGGAAATATGTGGTGGTCAAACAGAGGTCCAGCAGGGTACTCCCCAGACAGTTTGATACCCACCTGAAATCATGTGACTCCAACAAGTCACATGGTGACAGGGCCCTTAATGACCCTCATTCACACCTCCCCCCCAGGTGAAACTCAAGGTCCACACAATGGAAGGGGGGCAATTGAGACACATGCCCCCTCTAGGTGTTAACGACCACACAGTGGTTTAATACCTGAACTCCCAAGCCAGTCAGTCAGAACTGAAGAAGCCTCTTGGATGAGAGGCGAAACGTCTTCAAGAACTCTATGAAGTCCAGTTGCCTACAACAAACCTTGCTACGGATACCATGACCTGGATGACTGAGAACCTACACAGACATACTTCATTAAATAAACATATTTTAGTTAAACAATAAACAGTAGGGCTGACAGAAAATATACTTAAAATTTGTTGGATATTTTAAAGATGGTAAAAGATTAAACTGCTCATATAAACTCTGACAATGAGCAGATTCTGTACATGTATAAATAATATTCTCTGTCCCACAATATTCAAAAGATCGTCCTTTCTGATTTGCTGACAAAAAAAACGCTGAACATATAAAAACATTTAAAGTTTAAACTTTTATCAAGCAGCAGTTTAGCATTCCAGCATAGCTACCTCAAACATGTGCATTCAGCAGCTTCACTGGAAGACTTCCAGCTGTGCCTCTTTGCTTATGCAATGCTTAAATGGACAGTTTATCCGAAAATCACATAATCAAAAATACATATTTTTCCCCTGCCCCTTTAGTGCCGTTTATCCATCTGGATGGGTTTGGTGTGAGTTGCAGAGTTTTGGAGATTTCGGCTGTAGAGATGTCTGCCTTCTCTCCAATGTAATGGGTCTAAAACTCAGCACTCAAGCTTGTGATGCTCAAAGCACCATAAAAAAATCATTTGAAAAACTGTTTCCAGAAATCATGGCAAATATGATGTCCTTCAAGATAATCCACAGACCTTGTTGTGAGCAGTTTCATGTAGGAGGCTACTTTATTTCTACTGAACTACACCTGCAAACCGTTAGAGCCCTGCACCGGCCAAAAAACAGAGCCCCAGTGAGGGCCTAGCAAACTAGCAACTGTCACATGTAATACATGTGAATAAAAAAATCTGTAATGCATTAAATAAAATGTGCACAATATTTATAATATAATCAATAAAATAATATTTCATAAAGTGTACTCTACACAAAGTCTATATGGGTACAATGAATGCAGAGATGCAAGTTAAATGAGCCTGTGTCCGACCTGAGCCAGTCCAATAAAAAAACAAATAAAACGGGGCCCATCGTGTCCCTACAGGCTTGCAGACCTCTACCAACCATGTCACTGCACGGCAGGACTCATGGATAAGAGGTCTGTGATTTATCTCGAGTAAGTCATGACTTCTGGAACAAAACATTGCTGCTGAGTTTCTCAAATGTATTTTTTGGCGCTTTGAGCCTCACAAGCTGAGACCCATCTAGTTCCATTACACTGGAGAGAAGGTTGACATCTGTACGGCTTATATCTCAAAAACTTGGCAACTCACATCAAAACAAACCGGATGGATTAACAGCACTACAGGTAAGAGGAAAAATATGTTTTTGATTTTGTGGCGAACTGTCCCTTTAAGTATGCTGAAGAGTTTTTGACTGATGTATCAAAAGAATCGTAAAAACAGAATATTTAATTAAATACATATTAATTTCATTAAGTGATTTATCAAGACTGGAACGCTGAAAATTCTCTCGTTCAAACTTGTCCCCTTGGGCTCTGGGATATTATAATGATAGTTTTCACTACTTTATGACATTTACAAGAAAAAAGAATGATTGATTGATTAGAAAACAAAATAATGAATCACTACTGATCTTAATGATTAGTTGCAGCTCTGAGTGAGAAGATTAGTGAGAAGAGGAAAAGTAAAGTGTTATTAGAGACAGTGTCGGTGGTGCTGGTTGTCATTGTTGCCATGTCCGTGGTTTCTTTGCATGCGGGGTGAGCCTCAGAGAGGACTCACCTGGACAGGGAGGAGCGGGACGGGGGCCGGCCCCTTCTAGACCTTCCTCTGGGGCTCAGCGGGACGAAGGCCCGGGACCCCAAGGTGCCGTAGCCTCTGTCCACTGTGACTACTGACCCTGCCCTGTGACCCCTGTGACCCCTCTGTTGATACCCGCCTCCCCTCCTGGGACTGCAGACACACAGAGGGGACGAATGGAGCCAGTCAGGTTGCACAGGCACTGATCCGGGGTCACTCTCAAAATCAAACGCACCCCACTGAGTGAGGGGCATCCAGGGACCCCAGATTGATGCCTGTGAGCAACTTGTACCTGAAGCAGGCAGGGATCAGTGAATCACTGAGAAATTAGGGTGTTAGAAAGTCAAAGAAGGTGAAGGAGTGACACAGGAATCAGCATGCAGCTATTACAGACAGCTAAAGCAGAGTTTTACTGACAGGACTGAGGAGAAAGTGAGGATCTGATTGGACAGCGTGGAGGTGGAGGCGGTACCTGATGGATTTGGCCCCTCGGCTGGGTGGCATGATGAAGTCCGGCCTGGTGAGGCCGGTGCTGCTGCTGGTTCCGGAGCTGTGCTGCAGGCTGGAGGCCTTGGACGACAGAGAGCTGATGTCAGCAAGGTCACCAGAGGTCACCGAGCTGCTGCCTGTGCGACACGGAGAGATGTCGCTGTCCAACACCTGGCAGTCCACCACCGGCTCCTCGCTCTCCTGGTAACATCAGAGAGGAGCAACAACACTCATTTTTCAAGTCTAAAAGATATTAAATATACAGATTTACAAAGTGCCACAAAAGCTGCAGAACTGAGAGGTGCTCCCAGTATTTAGTCCACCTCAATGAACATGGGAGGGACAAAGCTTTCCTGTTTGAAAGGTTCCCTCTAAAGCTGAAGACAGTTTGAAGAGATAGTTCTGATTATTGGAAGTGGGGTTCTATCAGGTGCGTACCCATAGTCAGTGTCAAGATTTAACAGAACATTTAACAGAACATTCAACATAATTTGGTATTAATTTTAATTCCATGTAGAGTGAATAAACTTGATGTTTCCCAGATGATGTTCGTCTGCCTTAACAGCACAGTTTACACATTTTTATAACTGCTGATTTATTCAATCAATCAAGTGAGTGAAACATGTCACTGCAGAATAAATATATTTTAAAAAGTCTGCTTTATAAGGTGATTAACATTATTAACACTTATGCATTGATTCTTACATGATATATAAACAAAGAATGTGTCAGTGAGATGATCTCAGCCCAGTCCAGATAAATGACAAATCTGTTCGTTACCTCTGAGACTTTGCGATCCACCTCTTTGCCGTCCTCATAATACACGTCTGTGATGATCCGTGTGATGGTGGTCCGCACTTCCTGGATGGTGCGCACGTGTCTGCGGTGGGACGGACCTGTGGTTCTTCTGAAGGACGGAGACTCTCGTTCACCCTTCAAGACAGAATGCAGGAGTGTCAACTGGACAGTATTCACAGACGTGAACATTATTCCCCATGTACACCTGAATCTGCGTACCCTGCCAGCTGGGGAGCGCAGCCCCGGCGCCTCGAAGCTGGTCTGCTGGGACACCGTCCGCTGACGGAGCTGAGACACACAGGACAGAGTGATGAACACCAGAGACCCTGACACCCCATGTCAGCACTTCACTAACACATTTTCATTTTAAAACGAAAATGATGTCTCCATCCACGCAAGGGTTTTTGGGCTCTTTCAGAAAATGCATATCACACGAACACTGGGCATATAAGCAGAGGTGAAACAACTGATGAAGTAGTTGTCAACTATTAAACTGATCACCAACTATTTTGATAATCAATTAATCAGTCTGAGTCATTTGTGTCTGCTCCTCTGTGACAGTAAAGTGAATACCTCTGGGTTGTGGACAAAACAAGGAAAGACATTTGAGGACATATTTTTTTAGCGTTGGGAAACAGTGATAGACATTTTATAGATCAAATAACTACTTGATTAATTGAGAAAATAACAGATTAGTCACCCATGAAAATAATCCCTAGTTGCAGCTCTACATGTAGGCAGTAGAAGCATCATAAAACACAGAATTTAACTGCAGAACAGCTGTTTGCAGAAACAACAAGGTCAGCAATGCCTGTAATTCATTATCCCTGTTTTCAGAAGTCTCCAGTTCTGCCTGTTTAGACTAAAAGACAATTATGGATTTTTCAAACCAAAATGAGGTCGGCAACGTTTCCAAAAGTCTGGGTGTTCAAAAACGTCAGAGCGTGGGCGCCAGGCATGAACGCAGCAAAAGATAAGCAGACGAGGAAAGTCAGAATTTCGAGTTCCCAGACAGAAATTTCGACAATGCGTTGGTGTTCAGGTCTGCTGTAGGGTAAAATTGTTGTTATTAACTATAGATATGAGCAATCCTGGGACCACTTAGTATGACATCATTATAAAGACTCCAGCGTCTCCAGTAGGAGGAGGATCTATTTAAATTTAGATTAAAAAAAAAGAAGAAATGAACATGAACTAGTTCATTTTTAGAAGTGTGATCTTCAAAATTTAAAATTGTGAACTCTGAGCGTGAACTAGTTGATTTTAATCTCCTCTGAACTGAACTTTGAGCTCTGATTAATTGTGAACTTGCACAACACTGTTGATTATTTGAATGATTTATTCCTTATTTATTGGACTGTATTCCATGAGTGAGTGGTTTCACTGTTATGCATCTGCTGTCCTATGTGAGCTCAACAAGGCAAATTCCAATCCATCATCTGCATTTGGCAATTAATTATTGAATTGAACTGACCTTGTTGGACGGACTGGAGGGCTGCTGGGAGACCCTCTGTCTGGGGTCTGTGCTGTTCGCGGTGGGTGGCTCTGGACCTCCTGGGGGTCCTCGCCTGTCCCCCTCAGACTGCTCAGCAGGGCCGGGCCGATCCTGAGGTGTCTCCTGCGGTGCTGCTGACACTTCCTGTAGTGAAGGCTCTGATTGGCTGTTAGGCAGGCTGTTGAATCCCAGCGGGGACGCCTGGGAGCTCCTCTGCGGTGAGGCGAACAGCTCCCCTCTGCAAACATGTTAAAAGGTACAAATGTGACAGTGCAGAGGGAATCTGATGATCCAATATTATAGCCATTTTAAACATTTTGCAATATGGTAATATATCACAATAACATTTATTGTGATATATTATGATTTATTACACTTTTTAGCTGCATATTATGTTCTCAAACATCTGTTTGATCAAATACAATAAAGTTTTCAGTCTGTTCTCTCACTTCAGTCTTTTTGTCTGCAGCAAAATGGTAACATCATGTCAAGTCAAGTTTTATTTAGGCCAACACAGCCCAAAATCATAAATCACTATTTCCCCCACAAGTCTTTACAATCTGGACAATCCCGCTGACTGTGACCTCTGCTGACCTCACTTGAAAAAAGCTCCATCTAGTGGACAGAAAAAACAACTGATTTTGTTATTCTAGTACCAAAAAGTTTAATTTGCATTTGCAGTATTAATAATTTATATGGCCATTAGAATCCCCCCACAGCTTAACTTCAGTACCAATAACCATGTGTCAGATATATAATTAAAAAAATATCTATTTATAGTGACGTGCAAATAGCACAGCATAGTTCTTTAAACTATTCATCGCAAGAAACAAGTGGATAAAAGAGCAAATGCACCTGCAGAAGACATTTTGTCAAACGACCTCACTTTGTCAGAGCGGGAGGACAAAACTACACCTCACTGCTCCTTGTGTCCCAAGAGAATACGCAAAAAATAACCATCCATCCCTCTGCCAGACTAAAAAAGTAGGTCTCTCTCTCTTCCTTACACACACACACACACACACACACTCACACACACACACGCAGGGCAGCAGCCAAAGTCCTATTTCTGTCTACTAAAATACATTACAACAGGGGAAAACTATTCATAATTCCCCCGGTCAAATGGACATGTGAAGCTCCTGCAGGTCAGACGGTGGCAATCTCATCAGAACATAAAGAAAGTGTAACATGGTGGATTTCTAGACTGCAAAGCTTATAAAAGTGGAACAACGCAGGCTGGCTTTTCCCCCGGTACCTTAATGTCGTTTATATATTGCATTCACTCTCACAGGACCAGGTGCAAAATGTTTATATATAAAAACATATACATCTAGGTACGACATCTGGTTAAAATGGACACGTCTGGAAAAAACAAAAGTTTGAAATTTCTGCTCCACTACAAAAGTGAGGGCAGTTGCATTAAAGAGTCACATCTGGCTGCATGTGATTACATCACACAAATACATAATCTCCTGGACTGTAAAAGTTAGCGTGTGCTTACCTGACAGGTGTGATGCTCTCCTCTGTATCCTGCTGTCTGTGCACCTGCCTGACACGGCTGAACACTGACGGGCTGCTGGGACATAAAAACATCAGTGTTCCATCAGAATCAATGGGCATTTTAAGCAAAAATACTCATAATAATAAATACTAAAACTGCTCTTGAACAACGATAGTGAGACACTGTAGTGGCATTTATAAACAGCAGCGAATCCTTCTAACTTTAAGGCTGCAACCAGAGTATCTCGCCCATTTCACAGTTACAGTAGTGTAGTAAATGTTCTACTGCCCTCATGCAGAAAAGTATAAAATAAAATTTTCAAGGCAGAAAAATGTAATGATTATTCAAAAATGTGAAACATTAGTGTACAGTCACGTGTCAGAGGTTAAAAAAAATGCTTTAAACTGCAGCTCACAGGACCCACAGATGTGCTCCACCACTGAAAAGTTAAAACTAAGCATTTAAAAGCCTTTTTTTCACAACACTGACTTTCTACAGCACAGTTAACAAGAGAAAAAAAGGCTTCATCATCTTCAAGTGCAGGAGTCAGAGCCTCAAATGATCAATTCCAAATTTATGGAAACAGCGGATTTTGCCAGCCTCTGTGTCTGAACGTATCTTAATCCTTCAAATTTACACACTGTGATTGTCACTTGCACATGTAGTGAAAAGCCCAAACTGTAGAGCCAGCAGAGTTCAGGCAAGGAGGGATTTAATCAACTTTCTTTTAGCCGATACCGATGCATTAAAATACAGGGTTCATACAGTAAAATTCAAGCATTTTCAAGGTAACAAAGACAGAATTTTCCCGCCTTCGAAGCCCTTACTGTTACAATATATGCAACTATATATGCAATTGGAAATTCCTTCATACCCACAGCAATAAATGTATATTTTCACTTTGTTTATTTTACTAGCTGTTCATTTTACCTTTGATCATATTTTTTGGCCATAATTATTCAATGCTCGCTAATTTTCCACAGAATTGGATGAACAGAGGACTCGCTATGAATGACAAATATGACAACGGAATAATTTTGGTTAACATGAGTTAACATGTTGTTAACTTTCAAGACTTGTATAAACCCTGTAAAATATGCCTGATATTGACCCTCAGGATCAGCTCTGCCTATAACATATTGTTGCCATTTCTCAACTGGAATTTCTTGCTATTCATCAGCCAACACACACACCAATACTGATATATCCCTGATAAGCTGAAGTTGATCAATAATAGCTGCCATGCTGATATATCAGCTGGGCTCCGACCGATGTATTAATCAGAAACACGAGAATAGGTGCCCTTTTCTTCAGCTGGACCTTAAAATATTAACTAAAATTCTGACTGTTGAGTCAGCTTACAAGACAGCTGAGAACATTCATAAATATCCAGGTAATTTGGTGTAATTGTGTGCAGTATATACAGGGTACAGTAACCCTATAGAGGCTGCTGGAGAATGTCCCTAAGCTCCTTTTCATTGTCAGGAGGCTGAATGGAAAAGACACTTGTGAAAGAATTCAGCTAATGTGGATAAAGAGACTTCCAGCTTACCTGGTTACAGCCTTGGCAACAGAGGAAACCTTGACCGCAGATCCATCCTCTTCTGATAGTGTCGGCTCTGAGGAGGAAGAAATGTATTACTGAGAGGGTGATGAGTGCATGCAGCGTTGCCATGGATACCATCTTGTAACTCCTAGGAGGAAGCCCACGCCCAGGGTTGAGCGTGAGGAACGGTGTGAGGGAGGAACAGCTTGTTCTTACTCTGCAGGCTGAAGCGCTCTGAGCTGCCCTCTTCGACGGGGGTCACCAGCTTCATCCTCAAACTCAGCTTCCCGTCCCCCTTCTCCGCCGTGTCCTCCCCGCTGTCACCCGACACGATGGCGCTCGCCGCCATCGCCACGTCTGCAGAGACATCACCCACCACGTCTGACTTCTCGGAAAAGGAAGTGATCTCTGCAGAAACACCGTAAAGAAGCTTGGCATCAGATTTTGTTTTTGCTACTTGACATTTAGTACAGAAGAAAAAAAGAAGTGCAGCTCCAGTTTGTCCGGTACATGAACCCACCAATGGGAGTGCTGTGTCTTAGTGTCTGCTTCAGCTGGTTGATTAGAGGGGGCGTGGCACCGACAGTGGGACCAATCAGTTCTCCTTCTTTTGGAAGCGTGAAGTGGAAGGAAATCTCTGTTTTAGAGAAGCAGAATTAAATCAGATTAGATTTATTTCAGTGCATGTTTTCAGTAAAAGCCAGATATTCTCAGGTCAAAAACAGGTATGATGTGTCTCCAACTCCTCTGACACTTGATTACCACATCTCACCTAAACCCCCCACCTCTAAAGACTGGATTATACTCCCAAATGGACGCGTAGAGGGACAGCAGCTGCAGACACCATTTTCACCTATTACTTCTCTTTCTAGTACTTTCTGGAGTCTGTTAGAGGATATGCTCCATACATGTGCAGTAGATCTCTAGCTACACCCTCTGATGACGAAATTTAGGTCATGCAGACCCCCGTGGACCCTCGTGCACACTCACACAGAAAGTATGATACTGGTTTAATGTAATTTCGCAGACTAAATTTTACAGAACTTCTACAGAACATTTCAGGAGGGGTGATATCATGTCTACGATCACCAGTGTTGTAAAGAAGTCCCTGCTGAATCCCTGCAATATGTAGCATTTAAGGGAGAATCTAATTTGTGGAGTTAGTAAGAAAATTCACAAAACACAAACAAACAGAAACATATAATGGGGTATTGCTCCACTCTTCAGAGGACACCTCTGATTTCTACCAACTCTGATCTAAATCTTGTAGCTCTTCAATTATTTCTATCAGTAATAATCAGAAAATAATTGCTAAGATCTGCGAACGAAACTGGAGTCGTCAGAAGAACAGACAGGTTTTAAACAAATCCCCAGCATCGCCAAACATGTAAGGAAGATAAAATAATAGCGAAGAAAACAAGTCTCATCTGAACTTTGACTCATCATACTTGCCCTTAAGGTGTGTAAAGTCTTCTTGAGCAATGAAGGATTATAACTTTTAACGTTTCAAGGGAGCTCACTTTATGTTTATTATTTAAAAGACAATATTATATTCAAGATACTATAAAGGTTTCAAAATTTTGATTAAGACCTGAGTTCAATTTTAAGTTGTAAACAGAAGCCAAAAGACAACACACGCATAAAATAACATTTTTCAAGTCCTCACAACTCAAATGCATCGTTTATGTCACCCAACGGTCGCATGAAGTAACTCGACCAATCGCAGCCATCTAGTTGGCCACATCATTATTGTCAAGTTAAGTAACAGAAGCAAGAGGACATTAAATACAGAGATCTCTCTAAGTCACCTGAGAAGCAGATTATGGAAACCGTCGATCATAATTGATCTAGAATTGTCAGACTGCCCACCTCTATTTTACCTCCAAACAAAGAGGCTCAGATAAACGATTGAATGGATCATTTCTTCTGGAGACTTCGTTATTGCTGTGTCACTGTGCTCCCTAATCTCAGGAACTACTCTGGTGAGTACACTGTTATCATACGTGACAGAAATGACAAAAAAAGACCAAAGTTTAATAAAGCAGAAGTATCTTTTAAGGACGGAAAATTTAATTTGGCTACAATGAAAGCAGTGGAAATGACACTTTTATTGCCACGTATGTGCCTTCAGGCACTGAAATGAATTCTCTGATCCGGCAGTTCCCGGCCATTTCTGATTGTGACATTAAGTGAAGCAATATCTCTTTACGACCCCCTCGTTATGTCTGTGAGTTTTGAGCAATTCATTAAAAGAGTCATTTTCCCCTCCAAAATGGTTTCATTTAAAATCATTCTTCGAGCCCCGAAAGGATGCAACTAGAGTATTTCACAAAAAAAGAAGGAAAATTAAAGAAATCATAGCATCGTTGTTTTTTTTTCTTAATTTTCAATTATTTTTGGACCCATTTAATTCATTTTACATCTGTCTTTGTAGAGGTCCTGACCCTCAGCTTGGAAACCACTTCTTGTAACTAAGTAGTGGATATTTTGTTAAATACTCGATTCTGATTGATCAATACCACAGACCGTGATGACGAATAGATAGTTGATCTCATAGACTCTGAAGGACCAAATAAAATCACTGTTACATCACTAAAATCATTTTAAAATCCTTATTTTGTGCCAAATTATTGATTCTTTTGGTGCATAACCATGCAACAAG